>JAIPRM010001889.1:0-33998 GCA_025469315.1 Stegophylla sp. TES_Ste_2020
ATAAATTTTCAATTTTACGAAAATTCCGGTAACTGCATATTTTGCCGTTTTTCGTTAATTTTTCGATAGTTTTTCACCGCGCTTGGAAAAAGTATTGAGAAATTGGAAAAATGACCTCTCTAAAGTATCATCTGGGTGTGATTCCGGTTCTATAGAGATACTGATCGAAACTTTCGGACAAGTATTTCTATACGAAAAAGTGTTCAAAGAAAGAGAAAAAAAATAAACATCATTGTAAAATCATAAGCTTCTTCACTTCGTTCAGAATCTAAAATATTCCGTGCGCAGCAGCATTTTAGGCACTGACGCTTGGTGATTTCTTATGAAAGTTATATCTGAAGTTCTACTGGACTGATTTTCATGGTTTCTCTTTCTAATGCAAGTACTCGGTGTGCAGATGTGCCATTAAAAAAGAAAAGCTCAAAAAATTAATTTTTAAATAGTCATGAGAAGTATACAGTTTACCGTCTTGTTACATAACGGCATTCTTTGACGACGCCGCCTGCCTCTGGCATAACCCCTACAACTCCTTCATCTACTGTAGTACGGTAAGCAGAAGCGGCGTTCGGTGGCGATGTACATGGTAGTAGCATATTTTGCCGTTTTTGTCAATATTTTAACAGTTTTTTCACGTTTTTTAAAAAAGTGATGAGAATTTTGAAAAATGACCTCTTAAAAGTACTATCTGAGTTCGATTTTACATCTTTAAAGTTATTGATCGAAACTTTTGGACAAGTATTTCTATATGAAAACGTGTTGACAGAAGAAAAAAAAAATAAACATCATTGTGAAAACATAAGCTTCTTCACTTCGTACAGAATCTAAAATAAATTGGAAAACAAATCCGAAGAAAATATTATATCCAATGGAAAAAAGCCGGACATAGTTCGCATGATGGATGTTCTTCGCACGACAGGTATTGTTCGCACCTCGGGTGAGAAGCTCTTGTTGGGAGTAAAAGTTTTTAAAGAAAAGATTAATAATTTCTTCAATAAAACGATTCTGAGTGAAAGCGACAAACATTATATAATAATAATATTTGGCGATAAGGATATATTTAACAAAATGTTATTTAATAATGTTAGGTATTCCATATAAGTGTACGAGCGTGAATGCGCGCGCGCGCGCGTGTGTATAAGGTAATAAATATCTTGATAATTTAAAAAAATGTGTACTTCGCACGTCAGGTGAGATACTCTTTACGGATATATTGAATTTTAAAGAAACGATAAATAATTTCTTAAATTAAACGATTCAGAATTTAATATCAGAATTTAATCAGAAGTTAATAATTTAAATATAACATAGTAGGTTAGATATGTTTAACAAATAACTTTTGTTATTTAATAGTGTTGGGTAAGTAGTGTATTTTACAATATTTTACACTACCTACTAGTTTGCCGTATTTTTTACATAGCAGCCATTCGTTGATGACGCCGTCTGCCACCGACATAACCCCACTACTCCTTCACCTACGTAGAATGGTCGGCAGCGATGTACATTTAATATATGGATTATTGTGAACGGTATTATCTGTAACTTCTACTCCAAGTTTATTGGTGTATATCAATTTTTGTGTTTATCAATAAAACGATTCTGGGCGAAACCATTGAACTCTATATGATAACTGGAATGCTCACCAAGCAGTGTTGACCGAAAGGAAGTGTTAGAAAGAGATGGAACATACAAATGGTATTGCTATCTTTTTCTTTCTCTTGAGACTAATGACTATGGTATAATCGTATATTAATTTACTACATTATTAGATTCTGAACGAAGTGAAGAAGCTAGTGTTTTTACAATGATGTTTATTTTTTTCTGTGTACAACTTTTTGTATAGAAATACTTGTCTAAAAGTTTCCATCAATAACTTTTTAAAACTCGATTCGCCTTTAGATTGTATTTTAGAGAGGTCATTTTTTGAATTTCTCAATTCTTCAATGTTTTTTTTGGAAAAAACTACCCAAAATTTGACAAAAACGACTCGAAAACCATAATTTTTTGATCAGAATTTTATGAAAATTTAAACATAGATAGAAAATTCTATAAAAAAGATTTTGGCTCAAGAAAATTTTGAAAATGTGAAAAAAATTTTGGACATTTTTTTTTTCTTATATTATTAACTTCCTTCGTTCAGAATCGTTTTACTGAAGAAATGATTTATCGTTTCTTTAAAATTTAATACGCTCGTCAAGAGAATACCACCCGTCGTGCGAAGTACACCCATCGTGCGAAGTATGTCCGGCTTTTTTTCTTTTTTTACTTTAATTTCAATTATTATATGTATGGAATTTCGTACGACTTATAAACACGAATTAATTGATAAGTTAAAGATTGTTTTTCTAATGTAGAAATATTTCTTCGTATTTATCTTGTTATGATTATTGCAAACCGTAACAATTGAAAGTATTTTATTAATTTTAAAATATATATAAGCAGATTTTGTACTTTAGTGCAATGATTCTCAACCTTTTTAAAGTCCCCGCCCCTCTTAAAAAGAAATAAATTAATAAATAAATGAAAATGGTGTATTACTTGAAAATTTTACAACTGAAAATTTAGGAGAAAGTACATGTATATAATTGGTATTCAAAAAACTGGGCTGGCTTTTCATATATCGTTAGATGAATTTTCAATCAATTCTTGAATCTGTTATTCTGTTGTTTCAATGTTTATTGAAAACATTCAGAAAAAATACAATTACAGTTAGCCATGGAACGTCGTTTAGCGGATTATCTGTATTTCAGTTTTTATTTTTCTTCAATATTTTGGCCTTATAATGTAAATATATATAAATATATATACATTATGCTCAACACCACTCTATCGTCGAAAACATATTCATCGCCCCTCTGAACCCCTTCATTGCTCACTGAGGGGCGGTATCACCCCCGTTGAAAACCACTGCTTTAGTGGATAGAGACAGACTGAATCAACTGACAAGAATGAGTTCCTCGAGAATGAGCTAGTGATATTTTAAGAAAAAAGTAATTTCCAAAGTGTAATTGGAGACTTTGTTGTAAAAATAAAACCGAGAAAGTTTGCAGGTATTTAATAATTTTAAATATTATATTAAGTAATTAAACATAGTAGTATAATAAAGTATTATCTACTTATCCGTTCTTCTGATTATTTTTGGAATTTGATATTAAGTAAAATTAAATAAATAGAAAGTGTGGGTACAATAACATCCCTACTATCAATAATAATATTAAATGATATTTAATAAGCAAAACACGTATATTAATTTGGGACCCGAGGTTCCCACACTATATTTCCACCTAGGAGCCACCACCACATACCTAAATTCGGCTCTGTTGTGGTCAGTCGTCAGAAAGTGCAGTCGACGTAATCTCCCCCCCCCCAAAAAAAAAAAAAAGATCTATTGCTGGTGGTCCGCCTTCGACACATTTAAGCGTGTTTAGCATGTCGAATTCACTGTGGCAAACGACGGACGGTGAAAACGAATGCGCGCCGAATAAATTCATTACTACCAATACAATAATAAAAAAAATATTATTAATATTATACTCGTGTAATTATCATGTTGCCAGCCGAACGCGGATCGTATTCAATTATAAATTATCGTTATAATAGCTGTAACACTTTCGCGCTCACGCGCGCGTATTTAAGTAATATGTTTTCGTTTGGAATCTAATTTAAATTGTCAGCGGCACGAGAGGAGAAGTAACGGGAGGCGGTGACGTGCATACCGTATAATGGTCGTGTTCGTAGTTAAATTTATCGCTCGTTTTTTTTTAATTAATAACACGATGTTCCAGGCAATTGATATATATATAAATATAATAGTAATAATAATAATAATAGCTCGATAACGCGATAACGACGTAGCCGGTCGATGATGATGATGATGATGAGAGGTGTTGAATAACACGGTGTTGACGAGAGAGAGAGAGAGAGAGAGAGAGAGAGAGAACACGAAGAAAAATCACATTACACAAATTGATTAGGCCCGTGCGTACTACGCATGCGCGGTGTACGTGTATCATAATATTATATTAATAATATAAAATATTATTATGTGCTGCACGTGTGTGTGTGTGTGTGTGTGTGTGGGTACGCGCGCTGAGGCAGAAACGCCTATAATAATGGCTCGGAGGCAGTTATTTTTGAGACATCATCGCGCATACCGTGCTGCAGTGTTTATAATAATATAATATATAGGAACTCCGCATTATAATATGCGTTAAGAGATGTGATATGATATTATTGTAATAAATCGTAAAAATATGATATATTATACTAGATGGAAAAAAAAAAAAATTTAATCGATTGAATAAAATTAACTAGGAACGCGACCGCATGATGGAGGCGGCGGTGGCGTGAAATTTTAGACAACTGATACAACGAATTGCGCCGCGATAAATAATCCGCGCTATCATCTCCCGGACGTCCGCGTGCGCGTAATAATATCAAAAAAAAAAAAAAAACACGACTGAATATAGGTATAGTAATAATAATAATCGTAGTGTACATCGGTCGATCGATGACCAGGCGCGAGAGCGATGCTATATTATATTAGTGCGTTGAAGTCTCTCGGGCGATAATAATATTATTATTATTTCTCCTCTTCCACGGCCCCGTTTTTCGAAGATGCCGCGTCGTCGTCGTAAAAACCAAATCCGTTTTTAACAATCGAATAACGACCGAGACGAAACGTTTCGCCGGAAAAACAATTAAATTTCCGAAACACACACGAGCCGCCGCCGCTCACGCGAGCTACGGAAAGTTCATCCTCCCGTAGAAAATCCGACGTGTACGGACGAGGCTTCTTTTTTTTTTTTTTTCCGTTTACTCGACCCGTAAATCATTCGTACTGCTGCGATGCACGCGTTCAAAATGCATAATAATAATTTATTATATCGGGAATATTTTTTTAAGTGTCACGCCGAGCAATAATGGAGAATTTTGGAGAACGACCGGTGGAACCCGTGTGTGGGTCGGTTTTTTCTTTTCACTAATATTCAATTATTATTGCATTGTTAGTTGTCCATAATAAAACCGAAGACGACGCGTTTTATTTGTGACCAAAAAGATAGATCGTGCAAAGTGCGTTTTTTTATTTTTTCGCCCGGGGGCGAAACTATTTTTCACCGCACGATTCTCTCTGGTTTAATATTATAATCTCTAAAGGCTTTCATTATTATAATTATTAATATTATTTATTAATTTTTTTTTTTTTTTTCGTGAAATCGATAATTTCAAACTGTTGCACACTTAAGATCTTCGATAGTACATAAAAAAAAAAAAAAAATTGTTGATATAAGTATAAACCACTAACATGGTTTTTTTCTGTACACTTAAATGTTGGACTAGTAAATTCGTTAGTTATTAATATATATCTTCATTTAAACATTTATAATATCATATTATTACAATGTCTATCATCGAAGCTAGATAAAATATTATTTTATTAATTTCGTGGTGGAGAAAGAACATGCTCAGCAAAGCGATAGGCAACACTACATCATAGTGTATACATAACACTACAGAAACATATTTCGATAGACAAATTTTGAAAAAAAAAATTCTCTTTTAAAATAGCATATTTTTATTGTATTCTTTTAATCTTCAGGTCACGTAATTGATATATATATATCATATTAAATTTAAGTAAATGCTGTAGGATATGATCTACAAATAAAACGTTTTCATACTATCCAGTAAATCTGTCTCATCTGCAAGTTATGGCGGGTTTAGATAAGCCCCTAAGGGCTTGATTCATCTTTCCTTAGATCAGTTATTCTATAATATTACAGTGTAATAAGTTCTACACGAGTTAATATATTAGTAAGAAAATTTGGAAATACCAAAAGACCCATTGAAATTAATATATTATATGAGAAATGACGTTTTGCATTTATGTTAGATTTTCAGGTCATAATATCAAGAATTTAAAATTTTATTAAATACAGGTTGCAAAATACGATATGTAGTGAAAACTTTCTTCTAAAAAGAGTATATATATGTATATTGTTATCTTTATAGTCTGCATGCAGTATAACTCATTAATAACTCATTACCTAATACCTATATCAAGTAGTTACTCTCAGTATAACGAAGCAACATTTAACTTTTAACAATACAATATATGTGTAAATGTGTTATCAGTATAAATGTCGAAATTCCCAAGTAATCTATCATTAAAAAAATTATATACAAATAATATGTAATACTAAATTATAATACAAAATGAAAAATTCTAATGTTATGTAAAAATAATAGTGTAAATGCTAAATTATAAAATACATACATTTATAGTTTATCAGTATTTTTAATAAATAGCGCTTATTTTATCCGGAACATATTGTTTTGTACATTAGATGGACGTTATTCTTACTTGATGTTATAAATAAGGAATAAAATATATTAAGTAATTAAGTATTGACAACTATGTAATTTTTTTCGATATAGCGTTTTTAAGCTGTTTTTTTATTTTGCTTAATAACAATTATATGATATAGGAAAAATTTCCTTGACGAAAAGACGCAGTACATAAAACTATCACATAATATGCAAAAAATGTGGTGCAACACACCTCTCTTACACGCGTGTAATAATAATATAATAATATATGTATATATATATCGCGCGTACACAGGTACACCGTCGTCGGTCGGAGACACGAGTTTTATCGATTCAATTACTGTTGTTGTACCCGCACACCCGCCTACAAAATACACAATATAATACGACTTGTTGCGTGCGTTCAAACAATATGAAAAAAAAAATAAAAAAATAACAGTACGGTGCACACGATTATTATTATTATTGTTATTCGAAACCAGAGATCTCTTCGATGTTTACGAAAAATTCCTCGACGACGATCGTCCGTCTCTCGCTCGCACTCGGTGGCGCACTCGTCGCCGCCCCATCGATATTACATAATATTATAAATACATCGCGTGCAGCACCGGCGCGTACGACAATTAAAAACAAAAACAAAAAAAAAAAAAAAAGAGTACAAATAAACGAATAATATAATTAACGATTAATATTTTACCGTCTGTATGCTACGACCCGTCGTCACGCGATCCGAACCCGACGAAATAGTCTCTGCGGCGTAAAATCGCGAAGATATCGCGCACAAGCACATAATAATATATTGAGCTCATAATAACATGTTTCTAACGCAACGAAACGCGTAATTATTATTGTTATTATTGTTTTCTACAGTTTGCATAAATAATTAATTAATGTCCGCAGAAAATGAATACTTTTTTCCACAAAGATCAGTGGTGTTGTTAAATAGTGGTTATTTTGAAAATTTAATACCTTTTTTTTTTTTTTTTTAATTAAAAAAAACTATGGAATTTAATTTTTGAAAAATGTGATGTACCTATTTCGGAAAAACTATTGAAAATTTCTACTACTGTACGCGTCATGACTCTTGGTGAAGTTAAAATCGAAAATTCAATTCAAGATCTCTCGAAATACAACACGTGTTGTAGGTACGTATTACGATGTCGCTACGCTTCGAACGATCGAAATGAGTTGTATACAAATGTACAGTGTTATCGTCGTCGTAGATACTACCGCAATAAAACGTATAATACCGATTCCGTTTCAATACTAACTAATACGTAACTCGTTTATTAAAAAAATAATAATAATAATAATAATAATAATATAATAAATACGATTGGAAATGCATTAAATACGATGTAATTTATATGACTATAAATCAATGTACAACAATATTAGATAATAATATGAAACAGTACCGCCGCCGCCGCCGTAGATATCGTTGTTATTGTCGTAACGCGAACGGCGGCAGTGTGCAGCAGCGGTTGATTATACCGAATACCGAAAACAAATTATTAGATGAAAAAAAAAAAAATAATAATAATAATAAATAAATTACATTTTTAAAAAATGATTATTAACCGTAGTGACGCGCGGCAATAAAAACGCTACAAGTCACGGCTAATCACAACGGTTAACAAATATATTAACGTCCCACACTATAAACATAATAATAATAATGTGGAATAATAATAATAATAATAATAATAATCGTATAATATGCCCGCGCGTGTAAAACAATGCAATAATATTATTATTATTGTAATGTCATAATAAACTGCGGCGGCAGTCGCGGTCGCTTGTTCGCTTCTAACCGTTTGAAATAAAGATAATAATAATAATAATATTATTTACATCGTGTATTTCCCGCGCCCACGTTGCCGGGGCCATTGTCTCGGAGAGCGTAGAAAATCGTACGAGCATACGCCTTTAGGCGTAGGTAGGAGCGAAATTTTGGGGGGTTCAATCCCCCCCTCCCGTTTCTTAAATAAAACGATTCTAACCGGTGCTTCGGTTAATATAAAATAATATTTGCCATAATATATTATTATATTCAGTTTATTTAGTTGTACTTAACAATAATTGTTATTTAAATATAACAGATTCATCCATATCCATTCGATTATTCGTGTAAAACAAAATCAATTTTGTATATTATGTTAGGTAAATAATAAGTACTTGTATCATCAAGTGGCTGATACTCGACCAGTAAAGCAAATTTAATTTTAATTTTGTGTGACCATACACTGATTTACATATTACACTAAGAGGTAAACTGGCATTGAAATTAAATGTTTGACTAAACATTATTTCGATACATAAAACACTCGCGAAAAAAAAAATGATTTTTTTTTTTTATATTACTTTACAGCTTACAGGTAATAAATGGTCCATTATGTAATTTAAAATAACATTAAAATATAAAAATTAATAATAATAATAATAATAATAATAATGAGAATAAAATATTGACCTAAATTAGTTCCGTTGCGAAACCAGAATCAAAATGTCGAAAAATTGTTACCGCAAATGGAAAAAGGAAAAAATTTACACGATTGTAAAATAAATAATAAAAAATTCCAAAGAATATTTAATATAATATATTTCATAAACGCTTGTTTTTACTTCCCCTGCCTGCCGTGTACACTAAGCCAAATCAATAAGTTAAATTTATCACTTGGATTTAGACTTATTAAATCGATTTTCGTCTACAAATCGCTTGCGACGAAGTGATACAATCGACGGATATTCAGTAACGGATCGGTTAAATAGTACTTTTCGAATTTAATCGTAAACGGATAGCGACGAACGAACGAGAAAAACGGTGAGAAAGCGTCATAATTTTTCAGGTGTATTTGCGGGATCGTCCAGCAAATCCAACTCTGCCGGTCGAACTCGCGGTCGTCACGGATGTTCAACGATTGCACGAGTAAATCCACAAGTCTGTCGAAATCGCGCTTTTGATTTTGCGCGTACTCTGTGAAATCAATGCGTTTTTCGTTTCGTACGAGCAACACGAGTTCGTCCAAAGTGGATTTAAACACCGACAACACGGACCCGAGTTCTCGCATTTTTCTCGCGGGCTCTTCCCTTTTTTTCGGGCATTCGCAGTACTTCGTCACCACGTGTCTTATGCCTTTAAATAGCTTACGGCCTTCGGTGATCGACACTAACAACGCGATCTCCGACGCTATGTTGTAGTACATCACGAAGTTCAGGTATTCTCTGTTGGATTTCAATTTTTCTCTCAACGCGGCCAGTGAGAATTCGTGTTCGCCCCCAACGGCCAATTTACTGCTGGGCTGCTTCGTATGCGACGGCGAATCTACTCTCGTTTTCACCTGTAACGAAATTCACGCATGATGGTCGAGAACACTGTACACGCTTATAATTGCTGATATTTTTTTGGAGCATTAGATACTATCATTTTTGATAATTTCTTAACTACAAACAATGCAATTTTGATTGTGTTATTTTAAATCGTCTCTTCATTTTTCTTAATAGCGTTTAAATCCCATCCTTTAACATTACCATACCACGCTACTTCTTACATACTTTCTTTGTCGGGTTGAAATAAATTTTGTATCTTTACCTTCCTCATTAACCTCAATGCATTATGCATTGGAGTACATAATGCCAAAGAAAAGTTCCATATGTTTAGTGTGCCTTAAATCCACCCAAAATAAATCAAAATCTTTCCAAAGAACACTGTATTTTGTTTTCTGTAGTTCGACACCTGTTTTGATAATTCTTATTATAGATTGATTGTACTTTTAGCCCGAGGTATTTTTAATTAAAAATAATAAGTAAATTAAAATATTATATAGAAGTACGTGGAATAGAAATATCTGTTTCGATTTTAGCTTTTTGTATTCGATGTACATTTTTGTTTCAACATTTTGCTTTTTTAACAACTACACCGTGTGATACTGTATAGTTTATACGTGTTAAAAGTACAACTTACATAGTGAGACTCGACATACCGCTGAAACTCGATTGTCTGTGTTTTGCTCATTTTCGTTTTGTCCTTTATAATAATTCGGAACACATCGTATTATTAATATAAATATAATATAATATTGAACCTTAACAGTAATACGAGTATACAACTATAATGATGTTAGAACGTCATTTGAAAACGAACGAATGAAATATCACAGAATATAATAATTATGATTACATATTTTATTTTACTTATATTATGTTCTAATTATTTTTAGACACTGAACGAAGTGAAGAAGCTAGTGTTGTTTACAAAGATATTTATTTTGATTTTTTTTTCTGTGAACACTTTTTTTTCGTATAGAAACACTTGTCCAATAGTCTCGAGCAGCAACTTTTAGACAATCGGATTTTCCTTTAGAAGGTACATTAAAAAGGTCATTTTTAAAATTTCACAATTTTTCATTTTTTGAAGGACAAAAATTACCCAAAAATATTCACTAACCTTAATTTTTTTTTTTTTTTTTTTGATCTAATATTATGATATTTTAAACATAGATAGGCAATAATATGAAAAATATTTTGGCTTCTGGGTAATCCGATTTCGAAAAGTTACTGTCAACACTTTTGGACGGATAGATCCATACGAAAAAGTCTTCACAGAAAAAAGAGAAAGAAAAAACAATAATAAAAAATAAAATAATAAACATCATTGTAAAAACACTAAATCTTTTACATCGTTCAGGACCGAAAATGCCGTAGATGAAGAATAAGAACAATGAAAAAAAAAAAGAAAATATCAATTGAACCTTATGCCTCTAAAATTACAATTTTTATAATTTATGAGTAATGTACAGTGTACACTTAAATATACATTGTAAATGTTACTGAGTTTTTTTTTTATGTCGATGGAAATCAAACAGTAAACAGTAAACCAACTGAATAAATATACATTAAAAATTGTATCTGTCGTTCGAATGTGTTTCGCAAGAGCAATGAATTGGGTAAATAAGCTGATTTGTGAATATGGGACTGTGAACGGATAAACGGTTTCATCTTACATTGTCTAAGTATAAAAGTATTTCGAGAATTTTTACAATATGTATTAAAATTTATTACCGTCATTTTTTTTCTGTATTTTGGGTATCCATATTCTGGTATTCCCTACAACAATGAAAATATTATACACGCGTTATTGCCACAAATTTTAAAAATTTTCATATACTATAAGAATGTCTGATAACATATTATATTTAATTACAAAAGTCCAAAATAGAAGTGGTGACAGTATAATGTATTAAAATCATAAATATATTATTTTAATGAAATGTCACATTTAAAGAATGAAAGATAATTATTTGTCTATTATATTGATAGCATTGATTATTATTATTATTATTTTAATAATAATAATATCGAATCATTGATAAGACAGTAAAAGTATAAATGAATGTAAACTTAAATATATATACATAAACTCAACCAATAGTATCGTTTTTTTTTTTTTTATACGAAAAACAGCACTGTTATTTACCAATATATCACAATTCCAATATGATATTATTTGATATTCCACACCCTTGTCAGGTACATCTTCAAACTAAAAATAAAAAAAACAAATAAAACTAAAATGAATTTGTTGATTCCAAAATTTTTTACGGGAGGCAACGTATTATTTTATGTTATCAGCATATAATATAACTACCAAATTATCGGAGAACAGTGCGAAAATCTCAACCAACAGGTGACTCCTGGTACACGAGATACGCGTTGCTTAACGATTGTTATTCGAATAATACTTACCCGTACAGTGCATTTTACGTTACGCAACAAGTAATCGATGAACGGACTCTCGTAGCGTACGTCATCCGACACGGTTTCCGTGACGAGTCGGTGACTCAAGAACGGTCTCCAACGCGCGCAAAATATGTTCGAGATATTCGCGATTTTGTCTTTGATTGACTTTAAGCTGGCGTTTAATGCCTCGAAATCGGTAGTGTTCCATTCTACAGCGGAATAAAAATTTCCGCAAACTTTTTCCACTTGATGTGCCACCGAATCGTCGTCCGAACAACACGTATCGCCCAGACCGATGGTCTGAAACGAAAACGTGTCCTTGAACATCAATTCATCGACCCAATCAGCGTCGTACGCAGCGGTCAGCGGACAGTACAATCCGTCGTCCGCGTATCGAATCGATTCGCGAACATCCCATTCCGGGTGATTTTTCTTCTCGTTTACCACGTGCGTAGCTAATCCGCAATATTCGTTCAGTTGCGTCCTAATGTACGTGGAATATTTCAAAAACATAATATATTCGTATAAATTTCGTACCTTCCGGCGCAACAGGTAAAAGCTTTCTACAAAGTTCGACCCGTTTATCGAAATCCACGTGGGATTTATTTTTTCCCCCAGTACTTCTCGAAGATCCGTGAAATCTCTGGTCTTTCTTTCCAGCTCGACGATGTCCACTGATTTCACTGTCGAACGCAATCGCAATTCATTCAAACCTTTCATACTTTCGGCAAACGAAAACAATACTAAAAACCATATGGTATTCATTGTGATTGCGTATCTGCTGTGCAACGAACTCATAAACGTTTATATATGAGATCAGTATAAGTACAATACAGTATTGTACTGTACCAGAAATTTCTTTGAACTGCCTCGCAAAAATGTTTTAAATTTACAGACCACTCGCGATTAACACGTCATTAGAAACGTGTGTGCTTGTTCGCAAGCATTGCACTGGCATATTTTATTTTATTTATTTTAACAAACGGTGAAAATGTAATCTTACACATATTTGTACAATTTTTTTTTACGAAATACTTCTCAACATGGTTAGTCTTCGCTCCTAAGGTAGGATATTTTTGGTGGTTGTGTTGAATTTTAAAGAAACGATCCATCGCTTTTTCAAAGAAACGTTTCTGAGTGGAGTTCTAGTTACTTATAGACAACGATAATTGTATGTTTTGTATCGAGTAGGTATGTTTTTAAATTTTAAATTCCGAACGATAGCAAGGAATGTATTGGTTTTACAAATCTGCATGATTTTTTTTTCCTTATGTATGTCATCAGGAGTTCGGGTAGAAATAATGGTCGAAAAGTTTCTATCAGTTAATCTATAGAGCGGAAATTTTGTCTGGTTGGTACTTTTGGGAGGTGATACATAAAACACTTGTGAAAAAAAATAATTATTTTTTTTTATATTACTTTACAGCTTACAGCTAATAAATAGTCATTATGTAAAAATTAAAAAAAAACAGTAAAATATAAAAACTAATATTATTAATACTAATGATAAAATAGTGGCCTAAATTAGGTCCGTTTCAAAACCAGAATAAAAATTTCGAAAATATGTATCGAGAAATGGAAAAATGAAAAAATGAACGTGATTGTAAAATATATAATATATAATATTATATTATAAATTTCAATTAATATTTTTCATATAATATATTTGACAAATATTTATTTTTATTTCCCCTGTCTGCCCATACACTAACCCAAAGCACAAAGTCAAATTTATCACTCGAATATAAGAACAAATCAGTTTTCGTTTACAAATCGTTCGACATGAAGTGATACAATCGACGGATATTCAGTAACGGATCGGTTAAATAATACTTTTCGAATTTAATCGTAAACGGATAGTGACGAACGAACGAGAAAAACGGTGAGAAAGCGTCATAATTTTTCAGGTGTATTTGCGGGATCGTCCAGCAAATCCAACTCTGCCGGTCGAACTCGCGGTCGTCACGGATGTTCAACGATTGCACGAGTAAATCCACAAGTCTGTCGAAATCGCGCTTTTGATTTTGCGCGTACTCTGTGAAATCAATGCGTTTTTCGTTTCGTACGAGCAACACGAGTTCGTCCAAAGTGGATTTAAACACCGACAACACGGACCCGAGTTCTCGCATTTTTCTCGCGGGCTCTTCCCTTTTTTTCGGGCATTCGCAGTACTTCGTCACCACGTGTCTTATGCCTTTAAATAGCTTACGGCCTTCGGTGATCGACACTAACAACGCGATCTCCGACGCTATGTTGTAGTACATCACGAAGTTCAGGTATTCTCTGTTGGATTTCAATTTTTCTCTCAACGCGGCCAGTGAGAATTCGTGTTCGCCCCCAACGGCCAATTTACTGCTGGGCTGCTTCGTATGCGACGGCGAATCTACTCTCGTTTTCACCTGTAACGAAATTCACGCACGGTTGATAATATTGTACACGCATTAAGTGCTTATAATTACTAATATTTTTTTGGAGCATTAGATACTATCATTTTTGATAATTTCTTAACTATAAACAATGCAATTTCGATTGCGTTATTTCAGTTATTTTAAATCATCTCTTCATTTTTCTTAATAACATTTTAATCCCAATCTTTATCTATTTATTCTATTTCTTACACATTTTCTTTGTCGGGTTGAAATAAATTTTTATCTTTACCTTCCTCATTAACCTTAATGCATTATACATTCAATTTAAAGTACACATGTTGTCATAGAAAAATCACATATGTTTAGAGTGCTTTAAATCTACTCAAAATACTTTAAAATCTTTCTAAAGAACACTATATTTTGTTTTCTGCAGTTCGACACCTGTTTTAATACTCTCATTATAGATTGATTGTACTTTTAGCCCGAGGTATTTTCAATTTAAAATAATAAGTAAATTAAAATATTATACAGGTTCTAAAGTAGGTACGTGAAATAGGAATAACTGTTTCGATTTTTGCATTTGATGTACATTTTTGTTTTAGCTTTTTTGAAAAACCACATCATGTCATACTGCATAGTATAAACGTGTTAAAAGTATTACTTTCAATGCAACTTACATAGTTAGACTCGACATACCGCTGTAACTCGATCTTTTGTTTTTTGTTCGTTTTCGTTTCGTCCTTTACAATAATTTGGAAAACATATTAATATAATACAGTAATAAACCTTAACAGTATTAACCAGTGACACAGTCTGCTTAACAATGAACACGAAAACACGTTTATAAATACGATGTACTAGAACGTCATTTGAAAACGAACTAATGAATAAATAAATACATAAATACTACAGATTATATGTTACATTATATGTTCTAGTCATTTTCAGATTCTGAGCAAAGTGAAGAAGCTAGTGTTTTTCACAATGATGTTCGTTTTAAATTTTTTCTGTGAACACTTTTTCGTATGGCAATACTTGTCCAAAAGTTTCGACTAGAAACTCTTTGAAACCGGATATGACTCTAGACGGTATTTTAAAGAGGTCATTTTGTGAATTTCTCAACTTTTTAATTCTTTGGTGGGAAAATACAACCCAAAAAATTACAAAATATACTCAAAAACCCTCATTTGTTGATCCAATCATTTTGATATTTTTGACATAGGTAGACAATTAATTGAGAATAATTTTAGGTTAAGAAAATTTTGAAAATGTGAAAAAAAATTTGAACATTTTTTTCTAAAAATTTTTTCTCATTTTTGCTTCTTTTTTAATTATGAGATAAAAAAGTAAAGTAAAAATAAAAAAATGAAGTAAAGCAAAGACAAGTAAATTGAAGTAAAGTAAATTTAAATACCTAAAGTAAAGTGAAGTTATGTTAAGTATAGTAAAGTAAAACAAAGATAGGTAAAATGTAGACTAGAAAGTTGGACATACTTCACACAACTGGTATATTTCGTTCTTCGGGTCAGATACTCTTGGTGGGTGAATTGAAAATTATGTATTTTATTGTTCTTTATATTGTTAATACTTAATTCCTTCAGAATCGTCTTATTGAATAAATGATTTATCGTTTCTTTCAAATTCTACACATCTGCCAAGAGTATCTGACTGAGCATTTTATAAATTCTATAATATTATAATTTAAATAATTTATGAGTAAAATGTACACTCGGACATGCAGTATAAATGTTACTTGGTTTTTATGTGTAGGTGAAAATTAAACCAACTGAATAAATATACAATTACTGTATCTGTCGATTGAATGTGTTTTGCAAGTGTGATGAATTGTGTAAATAAGCCGATTTGTGAACACGGGATGGTGAACGCGGATATACGGTTTCATCCTACATCGTCTGAGCATAGAAGTATTTCGGGAATTTCACACAATATTTATCAAAATGTATTACCGTCACTTCTTCTTTGTACTTTGGATACCCGTACTCTGGAATTTCCTAATTAAAATTAAATTATTATTATTAAAAAATGTTATTGCCACCGATTTTAAAATTTTTCGTATACGATAAAAATGCCTGAAGACATATATTTAATTACATAAAGCCACACTGGAAATCCCGGCAATTAGAGAAGTGGTGACAATTTAGTGTAATAAATATATTTTAATTAAATGTCACATTTAAAAAGATACAGAATGAAAAAGAATTGTTTGTCTATTATATTATGAATAGCGTTGATTATTATTAAAATTCCTTTTTTTTTTTTTTTTAACGATAATATTATTGAATTATCGGTACATGAACTCGACCACTAGTATCGTTTTTTTTTTTTATACTAAAACCTACACATTTATTTACCAAAATATCACAATTCCAGTATGATATTAATTGATATTCTTGACTCTTGTCAGGTACATCTTGAAACTAAAAAAAAAAAAAAAAACTGATGACTTTGTTGATTTAAAAATTATTTTGACGGAAGGCCCCTGTCATTTTTTTAGTATGCATAAAAATAAAAATTTATGAATATGCATAAATTTTTGTCGTGGTCAAATTGCTTTTGAAGATCGTTTAAAAATGTGATAGAAAAGGAAAATCATTTTTTTTTTTAAGCATATTATTTAATTTTTGCTTTAAGTTTTATACCGAAATAATTTGAGAACAGAATCTGTAGATAAACTTTATTCGTGTTTTTTAAATATATTATAATAATACAATTTATTTCTATGCACTTAACTAGGGACCGAAAACGATTCCTGGAGAACATTTTTAGATCTTACCGAAATTGTAAACTACTCGATAACCGAGTGGCGGCCCGTGACTAAATATGCTGGGGATACTGACAAATTAAATTAATAAAACTATGTTTTGAAACAAATACACTGAATAATAAAAATTCTTTTATTTACCTGAGTATAGGTTTGATACTAAAATTAAATAACAAAATATACACTTTCTGTGTATGGTTTAAATTTTTTTATAAATCAATTCAATTCTTAGATCTATATTCCTTTTACTGCAAACAGTTAACCAAGGAAATTTATTATACCAACTATTTTGAAACTTTCTTATATATTTCCCATCTGTACAGTTTAAAATCATGTTTGGTGTTGGGCGATGACATTTTATGGGGAGACTCAGTTTCAAAGTCTACCCTGACGGGCCGCCACTGTCGATAACTGGATCTTTAAGGTACAATTCCCCCTATTTAATTATAATTAAATCCCCCTTATAATTTTTAACCTATATATTTTAATGTTACCTAGTTATACAAATACTGATTTAATATATAAAGAATTGAATGTACTAAATTTTGATAAATTACTTATTAAATTTACCCTACTATCAGCCTATAAACATAAAAAATATTTTCCTATATACAATCATAAATATAACACTAGATTAAAAAAAAAATATTAATGTAATTGCTCCATCTTGTTTTAAGCAATTTGGTATAAAGAGTTTCCTGAATCGTGCAATAATACTATGTAGAAACTTAGAAATAAATATTAATTATTATCATAATTTTAATCTGTTCAAACGACATGTATTAACGATAATTTAATTATCATATGTTAAAGTACACATTTATATCATCATAAACTAATAAATATACTTTATAATATTGTAGGGCATTATTAATCTAAATCTTTAAATGAAAAACACCTATAATATTAGTATTGATTCGTAATTGCTTTATTCTATATTGTATAAATTAAGAACATCTTAGCTCCAACTCAAGCTTAGCTTACCGGAGGTAATCAAACTAATTATATATGTTATGAAAAATGTTATTGTTATTGTTTGTTTGAAAAAAAAAAAAATAATAAATAAATTATTATTATTATTTTATGTAATTAACGTATATTATTTTAGTCAAATAAATTACTATCGTTGACCGTTGCGAAAATTTCAACGTATCCAAGACAGGTGACTAGTATTCCTAGTACACGAAATATGCGTTATTTAAATAATAAAATACTCACGCGTATAATGCATTTTACATTGCGCAACAAGTAATCGATGAACGGGCTGTCGTGGCGCATGTTGTCCGACACGGTTTCCGTGACGAGACGGTGACTCAAGAACGGTCTCCAACGCGCGCAAAATATGTTCGAGATATTCGCGATTTTGTCTTTGATAGATTTCAAGCCGGAGTCCAATGCCTCGAAATCGGTGTACGATTGTGCCGAGTAAAAATTTTCACAAGCTCTTTCCACTTGTTGTGCCACCGAATCGTCGTCCGAACAACGCGTATCGCCCAGACCGATGGTCTGAAACGAAAACGTGTCCTCGAACATCAATTCATCGACCTGATCAGCGTCGTACGCAGCGGTCAGCGGACAGTACAATCCGTCGTCCGCGTATCGAATCGATTCGCGAACATCCCATTCCGGGTGATTTTTCTCCTCGTTCACCATGCGCTTGGCTAGTCCGCAATATCCGTCCATTTGCATCGAAATGTACGAAGAATATAAGAATAAAATATGTCTGTATAGACTGTAAACCTCATCGCGCAACTGGTAAACGCTTTCTCCGAAGTTCGATCCGTCTATCGAAATCCACGTGGCATTTATTTTTTTCCCCAGTACTTCTCGAAGATCCGCGAAATCTCTGGTCTTTCCTTCCAGCTCGACGATGTCTTCGGATCTGACTGTCGATCGCAATCTCAATTCATTCAAACGTTTCATACTTTCGGCGAACGAAAACAATACAAAAAACCAAAATATACGAGTATTCATTGTGACTGCGTACCACCGCCGTGCAACGAACTCAAACGTTTGTATGGAATCAATTTTTAAGTACAACAGTGTCGTGTACTGCACTAGATAATTCTTTGAAATGCATCACAAAACTGGATTAAATTTACAGAACACTTGCAAAATTCAACAAGTCATCAGAAACATCTGTGTGTGTGTGTGATCACAAAAAAAAAAAAAAAAAAAACTCTCTTATTTTAACAAACAGTGAAAATGCATGTTAAAAATTAACCTTACACATTTTCGTAAATTTTTTTACGAAATTCAAATTTATTTAGAAATGGAAAAGGAACCATGGATATTCTTTGTTTCTAGAGTTAGATAGTTTTGGTGGGGTTGTGTTGAATTTTAAAGAAACGATCAACCTATTTTTTTCATTAATACGATTCTGAGTGGAGTTTCAGTTAATTATAGACAGCAATAATTGTCAGTTTTATATTGAATAGGTATATTTTAAAATTTGTATTATTTATTTAATTACATTCTATTCCAAATTTGTCCGTGATAAGGTATTGTCGACGTTTTCATTATTTAAGTAAAATTACTTTTGGAATCGATAACAACAGAATAAACGTATTCTTTTCATTATTTTTGAAAATGATTATTATTATCATATTTTGAAGTTTAAGGCTTTTATGATTAGAATTTTGTACTAATGATTTTAACTTTATATTAAGTTGGCTCTTCTTCTTCTCTACTGAAGGCTTTGTTTGCTTTTTCGTTGCAAATCTGGTTCTCCGTTCTTCTCTGTTAAATGACAGTATTTTCATTTCTATGTATCGGTTACAGTTAGCTTGTTTTTTTATAATTTAATATGTTTTTTAAACGCCTTCCTTGGTTTGTCCCTCCCTTGCGTCCATTTATTAGTCCTTCGTATTCGAATATATATATATATATATATATATATATATATATATTTATTTTTCATAAATGGTTTATGCCTCATCTGGTGATCAAACATAATTCCTTTTCTCTTTTTTATGATGTTTAGTAGTATTCTTTTTCTTTTTTCAAAAAAAAAGGAAAAAAGTTGACTTTTAGTAAATTAGTATTCAGTTTTCTACCCTAAAATAAATAATTTGTTATGTAATAATTAAGAATATAAATGGGCGGCGAACGAAAATAAAACAGAAAACCACAGAACGTTCATCGTCAATTGGGCCGAAATTTAACGCGCTTCGACGGAATCGACGACGTCGAGATACAACTGCGCTCGAGAGTTATTATTATTATTAATATAATAATATAATAATATAATAATTGAGTATAAGAAAGCCGGACATACTTCGCACGATGGGTTGTACTTCACACGACGGGTGGTATTCTCTTGACGGGCGTATTAAATTTTAAAGAAACGATAAATCATTTCTTCAGTAAAACGATTCTGAATGAAGGAAGTTAATTATATGAGAAAAAAAAAATGTCCAAATTTTTTTTTCACATTTTCAAAATTTTCTTGCGCCAAAATCTTTTTTACAAGATTTCCTATCTATGTTTAAATTTTCATAAAATTCTGATCAAAAAATGATTGTTTTCGAGTCGTTTTTGTCAAATTTTGGGTAGTTTTTTCCAAAGAAAAAAAATTGAAGATTTGAGAAATTCAAAAAATAACCTCTTCAAAGTACAATCTAGAGGCGAATCCGGTTTCAAAAAGTTATTGATCGAAACTTTTGGACAAGTATTTCTATACGAAAAGTTGTACACAGAAAAAAAAAAAATAATAAATAAACATCATTGTAAAAACACTAGTTTTTTCGTTTCGTTCAGAATCTAAAATCTTATTGCACGTGTGTGAGACGTGGCGCGGGAGTTGACGACTTGGCGGTGGACGGGGGAAAATTGTAGAGCGAATAAATCCGTACACACACACACACACGCACACACACACGCACACACACACACACACGTGTCGAAGCAAACACCTATCGTAAAAAAAAAAAGCCTCGAGCCGTCCGGTCGTCGTCCCCGCGGTGGCAACATTCGAACGCGTACACGTACATAAGTAACGAGAACCCGTCTGGATGGTGGCGTGTAAACACGCGGCAGTCGTAAGCGACACTATATGATATAAAAATAATGTATCGTTTCGATATGCGTTTGCGAGATTTAATACGAAAAAAAAAAAAAAGGTATTAACGCTAGCCGGTACTTACATTATACGTTGTTATGTCGTACCGGGGCCCCGTATAGTAAGTCCGAGAGAGGCTGTTTTTTTTTTTTTCTTTTACAAGTGGCGCGCGACGGAAAACAATGCGAAAAACGTTTTCCCACGAGCGATGGCCACGAGTAAATCACATATACAAATACACACGCACGCGCACTCGCCGATTGCGATATGATTGCGGACGAGACGGCCTTTTGGCCCTATTTTATTTACTAGAGATATCAGCGGTTCTGGCGAGCCCGTGTGCGAAGTCTGAAAACACGTCGTTACGCGTTCAGTCATTTTACTTTTTTCATCATCATCGTCGACCATAATATTATGTTATCAATCATTCTATAATATCATGTATAAATATATGTTTTAATTAAAATATAAAACGGTAAACGCTTAGATTTTTTCCAAATTCGTCAATCTTATTTTCAATGAATTTGGTTTCGCCCGCAAAAATTTTATCACGGACGTGACAATTCAAACACCAAAAATTACAATATTACAAAATACGTTGAAATTTTATGTTATTTAACACTAGGTTTGTGAATTTATAGCAAAGCTAATATATTTTAGCTGATTACAACACGAAGCTTTCTTAATACTAAATTTGAGTCATGTAAAAACAAATTTGATTTTTGTACTTTTTTTTTTTTGTGTAATTTGTTAAGTCAATTTCTACCTTTTTTTCTAATTAATATTTTTTCCCATTTTTCGGTTAATAGTAGAATATCCAACTAGATGTATACTATAAATAGGCTTACTACTGTATCACGATGTATTCGTGCAAGTTTCCTCACTACCGGAGATTATTAAATATTAAGCAGTACGTCATAATTTAATATTGTTATAATAACGTAATGCTTGTTATTCTAAAGCATTAGGTATTGCATTCGGCGCGTTTTTTTATAATGATGGAGTCCCCAAAAATCTAGGCCTAGTCCATTTACCTTACCTTACCTTCTCTTACCTTTCATTCTCTTCTCTTCCCTTCTCTTTATCCGAAAAAAGAAAAATGTACTTACGCGTCTTGAAGTGTAGTACCGATTAAAAAAAAAAAAAAAAAACCAATTAATTGACAAGCAAAAAGCTTACACGATCTGAATTTAAAATTATTTAAAAAATAATAGTACATAATCGTTTAGCTAAAAACTGTTATTTAACGTAATCAACACCGTTGTCAGTCAACAATCAACATAGATACATACTTGTAATATTTTCCAGCCAATATATTTCACTGTGTTTTTGGAGTTTCCTAATTAGTAATTACAATTAAATATTTACAATTATTTCGTTCGTTCCATAATAGTTATTAAAAAAATAAAAATAAACCATTTTCTTTGACTAAAAATTCCAATTACTTGATCCTTTAAACGGGTATATTTTATTTCACAGGCAAAAATAGAGCTATTGTAATTTTGAGCAAAATCGGTATGATATACCATGTGCTAGTTTTTTTTTTTTTTTTAGTTAAAATTTTACTTTTAGAGTGCATTTAATTACAATTTTAAGTGAATAGTTATTTTTGGTAGTTTAAGTGCGAGAAAAAGATTTTAACGTATACAACTGTTAAAAACGAATAAAATAAAAGTGAAGTTATTGTGATGGGTCGTCGTCGAAATAATTGAAAAAATTTCCAAAACGGGTCGTAGTGCCCCACCCCCCCCCCTCCCCATACAGAGTTTGGGAACTTCTGCTGTATAGTATATCATACCGTTCTCGGGCGTATACGGGCGGGGTCGGGTGTGTGCATCTATACCGGACAACAACAAAATGTAAACGTAAATTTACCATCATAAAATATACCGCACGGATCGCGCGGCATCCGATCGATAAAATATCGTCCGATGAACTAAATGGTCGAATACGCGAACAAATCACGTGACCAAATCTGGCAGGCGTCGCGTCGCGTCCGTTAAATTTATTTTACTGTTTTTTTTTCTAATATATTCAAATTGAATATCGAAATATATTATAATAACGTTGTGCACCACGAATTATTATTATAATACGGCAGTAGGCCGTCGGTTGAAATACGACGACGCGCGTTCTCTTCGCGTGTGTATCGCAATAATAATATGATTTCCAAAATAACGAACTGCATCATCTGCATAGCATTTATACTGCGCGCGCGCGCGCGCACGTGTAGAAATATATTGTGTATAATATTATAGAATAATGTATACAGCGAGTGTATTTATTACGTACACGTATAGATTTCGTATAATATACGGTTTATTCGGTATATTGTATATATATATATATGCATATTGTAATTTATATTGTACGAGTATTTAAATATTGTTATAATACGATACACCTGTCGATTTGTCACGAAATAACAAAATAGCCGTATTATGTTACACACGAAATAACGTATAATAATACGGCCCCGGTCACGGTGGACCGAAAACACGACTCGATTGAAAATCCTCACTCGTCGCAGTACAAAAAATCCGTAGATAAATATTATTCATATATATATATATATGTATATATTTTTTATGTTTCGGATACACGTGATTTGAGTACGTACGAAACGAGAGGCATTGCTGTATTGTTGTCCGCTGAAAACTTTCTACCGGCGGTTAGGTCAGGTTAGGTTAATAACGACAAAGGAAAGCAGTTATAAAACTATGGTCAAGGAGGGTATAATGAATTTTTTTCTAAAACTCAGATTTTCTTCTCGACACATTTCGACGTGAAATCCAACGGGAATAGCAAATGTACAAAAAAGTTATGCCTTCTTAAGTTCTTCTTAAGTTCTCACGCATTCCTTCAAAACACTTGCACTTATTAGAAGCAAAGTTTTAATGAAGTTTAATATATTTAATAAATATACTTCAAAAAGTGTCAGTAAGACTTCATTGTGACTTGGACCGAGTTGGACTAACAGTTTTTGAAACGAGGGCTTCAACTGCGGACGAGGGTCCCTTGATAACAACCAAAAATTAAGCTATAACGGATACATAAACCATAATAACTATTAAAAATAAAATAAAAAATAATGATAGTATTTACTATTTAGCGGAGTCATAACCTGTCTTTTTTCGGTCATTTGTTCAACGGTACAAAATTGAAAAGCTGAAGACTCCATTTCGCGGTGTCAGGTGGATTAAGCTTTTTTTGATACTTCGGTTCCGGTAATCTTAATTTCACGGGGGAGAAAAAAAAATCGTGTATTTGAAAATATCTATTACAATATTATAAACTCCTTGATAAAACGATTCGTTGTATTTTCGAGTACGGCGGGACGTTGTATAATATTATTATTATACGTCCTAACATCTTAATCGTCTTGTGAGCTCTTCGCGTCCAACTCGGAAATAACGTTGTGTAGGAACACGTCATTTTCCGTCGAAAAAATCAAAAAAAAAAAAAAAAAATCGTAAAAACTAAAATAAAATCGTTTCACAGTCTATTCGGGACCGGTCGTCGCGGGAAGAGATTATCGCCGCCGTGTGCCAGTCAATACCCCACGCTCGGAGTCGTTACCAACTGTAAACTTACGTTTATGAGCGTGGAATTAATACGCGACAACAAGATCATAATATATTTATATATAATATTATTACATATTATGTGAATAGGTATTATATAACTACTATTATAGTACTTATATTACAAGGTGTTTTTTTTTTCTTTCTCGTAAAATACGAAAACACGAAGCGGTTTAAAAATGCGCTTTACAACGTTCATTTAGACTGACGTTTCACGCGCCCGGATACGACTTCGGTGACTTAAATATAGTACGTATAACGCAGTGGTTTTCCACCTGGACGTCGTCAGTTATTATCAATGGAGTCGCGTTCGTAGTAGGAACTAAAAAATTTAATTGTAAAAAGTAAAGTAAAGACTAGAAAGCCGGACATACTTCGCACCACGGATATTCTTTGCTCCTCGATACTCTTAATGAATTTGTAGAATTTCAAAGAAACGATTAATCATTAATTCTTCAATAAGAATATTCTGAACGAAAGAAGTTAATAATATAAAGAACAATAATAGTCGTCATTTTCAACACACACACACACACACACACACACACACACACACACACACACACACACACACACACACACACACACACACACACACACACACACACCAACAGTATTTGACCCGAAGAGCGAAGAATATCTGTGGTGCGAATTATGTCTAGCTTTTTTGTCTTTACTTTACTTTTTTTTATCTCATAAATAAATAAATTAAAACAAAATTAATAAGAAAGTAAAGTGTTAGAAAAATGTACGACATTTTTTTTTAAAGTTTGAAAATTTTCTTGAGCCAAAATATTTCTCATATTATTATCTGTCTGTATTTAAATTTTCGTAAAGTTAGAATCAAAAAATGATGGTTTCTGAGTCCTTTTACTCATATTTTAGATAAGTAGATCCATACGAAAAAGAGTTCACAGGAAAAAAACATCATTGTAAAAGTTTTCTATGGTCATTGCGTCTATACCAAAGCTCCTGGAAATAATTATATAATTTCAAACGATAATTTCAAATTGCTCACTGAGATCCAGTAAAATGAAATAATTCTTTAAACAAAAAAATCCGGGGAACTTGACAACAAAAAAATTCAGTTTTTCATTTTCAATCGATATAATAATACCGGGTGGTATATTTAAACTATATATAGAAGCGAAGTGAAGAAACAGAGATCCCTGAAAACGTTACTTTCAGTATACACTGTTCACTGTTTTAAACTTCGAATACCTAATATCTCTAATATCGAATATTACTATTGATAATAATATTGATCGAAAAATGAATTCATCATGGATCCACAGGGAATGGTAAAAAAAAAACGGAGGGTGATCGCCCTTACCCCTCCACCAGGAATATTGTAAAATGTATACAAAAAATTCTGCGTTTTGTCCCCGACTTTCTTTACGAATACTCACGGCTGTAACAAATACCTATGAATAGAACGTGTAAACTCTGTATTATGCAACAGACAGTAAATAATTTTGACATTTTTTATGGCCACCGGTGGACCGTCTCTCGAGCGCTCATCTTTCGATCTTAAATAATAGTTATGAACTAATTTATTAAATTTAATTGTAAAATATTATCGTTTGTACGTGTAAATTAAGTTTTCTGTTTTGGCGTCTCAAAATAAATAAATAATTTGAAATTAAATATTATTTTCTTTTTCGAGATGTCACGTTATAAGATAAAACCGAAAAAACGTGAAAATAATTTCGAATGATATCTGTTTTAGAAATATGTACGCATCGGGGAACAGTGTTTCACGGTCAGAGGTCTGCAATAATAATAATCAAAATGATTACTATTATTATTATTATTATTGTACACGGTAGTACGTGACATTATCGATGTAGGATTATCACGGTAATGCGATGAACGAGACGAGAGTGATATAATACTACGCGAAGTCGTTCGCAGTAGGCAGTATACATATTATTATAGGTACACGGAACACTGCGGTGTTTTGTAGACGTGTGATCGTAAAGTGTCGGCGGCGGGGTCGCGTGCGTGCGTTTGGCTCGTTTTTATGGAGCTACCGGACATTTTTAGTGTCGAGCAAATTACTCGCCGGGGTTTCGCGTTTTTATTAACTTACTGTTAAAACGAAAAAAATACGTTATCGTAATAACGCCCGTGGGGCGGCGGCGGCGGCGACACGGGATCCGGTCCGTATACTGTACATATTACATAATAATAATAGTTATAGTATTAATAATAATAATAATAATAATAATGGACAAATATAACTCGCCTCAAAACATTCACTCCTCTACTCTCCCCCCTCCGCCCTCGTTAAATAAAAACAATGACAACATCACACGTTCGTGTACCAGCCATCTACATCATATTTATTGTAATACACTATACATTATACGTGTATCCACGGTCGAAAATTTGCCACCGATGCGTCTACGAGAATAATAATTAGTTGTTACAAAACTATGTCTTGTATGAGTAAAGAACTCAAAAACGACGTAGAATGGCTTTTTTTTTTTTTTTTTTAAAAAATCACAAATAAATAACAATGAAAATAAATGTGTATAGAATATTATGAATCTCTGCGTACGGTCACGACGGCGAACCGTCCGCTCGAAGTGTCCTATTACCCAGGACCGCATTTAAGGAAGTTCAAAAGAGGTGGTTTTTCTAGATTTTTGGAGGTGGCAGTATTTTTGTAAGGCGATTATCAGAGATATATATATATATACTAATAATACGTGTAAAATATATTTTTACTTTCTCAATTTTCAATCAAATAAACGTAGTACCTAATTAAAAAAAAATTAATAAAAAAAAAATTGCTACACACTAATAAGAAATAGATAGATAATATTTTTCTCAACTTTAATATGCAAGTTTAAAATATATGGGATTTCATTCAACGAACGGAATAATGATTTGGATTTGAAAAAAAGTTAATAAATAACTCGAAGAGTTAAAAACAATGAATTGATTATTTTACAAAGTTATGATCTAAAGAAATCTGTTACTTAAATCATCAGTAACTAGAGTTGTTTCAGATCTTCATCTGAATTCAATTTTCGAAATATCTATCCTTATCTATATTATTTTAATTTTAATACCCTGTCTTTAGCTAGAATTTTTATTTTTATATGACTATTACAATGTACATGATTATTGTCATATTGTATTTTCAGCTCGTAATAATTATTAATAATTCGTCCACGTGTTTATATGTGTCTAACGCGCAACGTAATAATCAATTGAAAATCTAACGTTTTTTTTTTAATATTTGCTACGGTATAAGATTTTGAGCTTTTTTTGGTGCTGGAGCACGTTTTGCAGCCGTCGTACACCTCGTATTAATGTGGCTATACGAGTGTCGCTTGGGAGGTAATTTAGGATGACCATATTTCAGAAAATAAAATACAGGACAAAAATATTTTTCATAATATTTTTAAATATTTAAATAAATAAGTATTTATTACATATATATATATTATATATATATGTTTTTGAATTGTGACAAAAGTATAATTTTTAAACTACCTATTATAGATTAAATTTAAACATATACAAACACTATTTTGAAAAAAACATAAAATAACATAATGAAATTAAATTGATAGTTTTTAAAATTTCTTCAAATCCTTTATTCATGCATATTGTATATAATTTTATTTTCTAAAAAAAACTTGTTAAGTTAATTCATTTTACGATTATAATTGATCTAATGGTATCCAAAAGATATTTAGATTCTTACATTATTTTTATTCAATAATTTAATTTCAAAAACTTTAAATCAACAGCAAGTCAAAAAACGGGATTAATATGGGACAGACTTGAAATTACAGGACAAAAAGCGTCCTGAGATAAGTTTGTCAGGAAAACAGGACACAGAGACGAAATAAAGGACAAATCCGAAATACAGGACGTACGGTCACCCAAGGGTAATTAGCCCCGGGTCGGTGAGCCGTCGTCAAGAGAGGAAAAATGACAAAAGAAAAAAAAATACACACACACGATATTAATAATATGTAACATAATAACAGTGCCCGGCACACGACCAACACGTGAGCTATAAATTCATCATAAATATTATTACGCCGTCGCGGCGGTGTGGTCCCCGCGCACAATGGGGGACGTGTCCGAATCGTATTTTTTGATTTTCATTTCGCCTCTTCCTGCCGCCGCCGCCGCCACACACACATTGTCTCGGGTTTTTTTCGGGACGATACCGTCCGAGACACGAGTATAATGTAAATTATTGTTCTATAATATGTATTTACCAGTATAAAACGCATTATTAACAACGTAATGCATAATATTGTCGCAGGTTAACATTTATACATCACGGCATAATAATATGCACTCTATGGAGTTAATGGCCGCGCATCAAGTCTCGAACGTTTTTTTTTTAATTTGTGTATAATTTCGTAGTATTACATTTCTCCGAAAACGGAAAGAAAATTAACGTAGTCACAGGCGCGGGATCGCGGGAAATACATTTTGCAGGTCCCGGTTCTTTCCGTACGGTTGGGGGAACACGGACATAACGAATTATATTAGTTTTTATTGACTCTAATTCCAATTAAAAACAGTATAAATTTTATAAATTATTATGCAATGTTTTCACAATTATTTTATTCTATTTCGAGTTTTAACACAATTTTCTGGCGTATTCACTGTTGTCGGTGTTGTAATATCTTTATGCATGAACGTTATAAAATGTCATGTTCACATTTTTTATACTCTCTTAAAACAATAATAAAACGCAATAAATGAAATGAAACAGTTTTAATACTAAAGCAATAAATGTGTTACATTATTTCGATTATTTCACTTATGTGAAACGGGCACTCCTAAAAAGTTTAAGTATTTAAATCAAAATGAACCAATGAATTTTGGACTTTTTACTATTTATTAATTCATTCGTTTCACAGATTATATGTATAATGATATAATATAGGGTTTGAAAGAGTTAGTTGGTTTTTTTTCTGTTGCTACTTTCGTTTTGTTCTTTTATCAATCACTTTTTTTCGTTGCTTTTTTTCTTCAGTTTTTTTTTCCACGATCAGCACGTGGCGCATGTGTGTGTGTGTGTGTGTGTGTGTGTGTGTGTGAACGACACGTCATATTATAATACAGGCTCAGATGAGCCTTGGAACCAAGAAACACACACATACACACAATAATATTATAATATTACGAGTGTTGTAAAAGTATAAGCGGTGAACCCCCCTTCCCCTTCCCCACCAAGGTCCGCCGCAACGAAACACAATACCACAATTATATTACCACGACGTATTAATAGTTATAACCACACACACACACACACACACACACACACGATAATGATAATGATAATGATAATAATATTATTGTCGTTGATTTATGCGCGAGTACAGTGCGTGTGGCAAACAATCCGATGGCGCCACACACGGACGGCCGCCGCACATGTTCGTGTCGTATAAACGTGTACGGGTTAAGACGACGGTTAAGGTAATTTTTTTTTTCCCTCGTCCCTCTCCGGCTCTTTTCGTCCGACGAGACGTATAATATCAATTAGAATAATCCTCTCCTCCGAGTATATTTTTTAATATACACCGGCGCTAGATGCGCGCGCATAGTATTTATTACGTGTCTATAATCATAGTGATTTATGCGCGTTTTATCTCACGGATCTTTTCGTACACGCTGCGAACGTCCCGTCGTCGTCGTCGTCACGATCGTCGTGAGCCTTTGGTTCGAACGAGGCCGTGCCCCCCCTCCTCCCCGTGTAAACTGTCTGGTCCAAGGATTTTCGACGACCAAAAACGGACATTTTACGACCACGTCTGTAATGCCCGAACTCCCCGTCCCATAGTCGTACTTAGATTTGTTCCGTGTTCTCCGACAAGAGACCCAGTCGAAACCGGATGATCGAGAGGGGTAGATTACCCGCGAATGATTTTGAAGGGAGTGAGGGTAAGGGGTGTGTTTCGTCCTTGCCTAACTCAAATATAGGTTATTGGGGTGAATAGCTAGTCCACGGTAATTATTTGATATTTTATATCGAACTTTGAACTCGATAAAGTAAATCTATTACCGCTTTTTATTGTCACGTCTTTAGTTGTCAATTCAAATTTTTTTTTTGACAGTTGTAACGTTATAATCCTAACGTTATAAAAACTTTTTCAAGTCCTAATCCTGACCAATCCTACTGTATTTGATGAGAAAAAAATAGTCTATTGAACATAGAAAATTTCAAATATTTTTTCTCGGATTTTTAAAATTTTCCTTACAAATATTTTCTGCTGTTGTTCGTCTATTAAGTTGTGGGGATGCGCAATTCATACCAATAGGTATACGAATTTTGTGATCACATTTATCTATTTCGTCATATTTCCGGACTGGCATTTCTATACGAAAACGAGCACACAAAAAAATAAAATCATTGTAAAACATTTGCTTTTTTGTTTCATTCATAAATTTAAAAAAAACACGTAAAAAATACCAAGAAAGAAAGAACAAAAATTTTTTTTTTCATAAAATATTAAATTACGTATATGTCATATATCCATAAATATTATTGTCATAGGTATTACATTTATAATCTTAATACTTTTCAGTATTTATCATTACAAACAAATTTACTTAATTTTATTATTATTATTATTTACACCAGAGAAATCTAACTTAACCTAACCTGAATCTATCATTAACACATAAAAATATACTTAACACGGGACTGACATTAAAAGACTGACAATATTATATTGTGTGGTCATAAAATACACTTGACATAAAACATATAATATTTCTAGGAGTAAATTATCACATTTTTTAAAAAGAAATATTTTAGTGTTGAAAAAAAGAGTTGGTAATGCTGTTTATAGATTTTGTTATGTCCAGTAATTAGACTCTAGTTGACAAAAAATATGCAAATATAATGACACGAAGCCGAGTTCCTCTCCATAAACACGTGAACTCGTGTTTCTGTTATAATATCACCGCACGCATATTAAATGCTATAATACATTAATTTATTATAATTGTTATGAAAAAAAAAAAAAACGACGACGACGACGTCCACAATAATTAACCTCGATTAATAATGTATATGTTGTAGGTGGGTAGTACGTACCAGAGTGATCACAAGAAGTTTGACTACACTGTGACGACGAGAGACACGACGATTGGTTCTGACAGTTGCTTTTTTCAATACATACATATTTATTATTTTTTTTCAGGCGACTGTTAAGCGCCCGCGTGTTCATATTAGACGTCATATAAATATAATATAATATTATAATGACCACGTGAATACATTGATATGCCTACATGACGACCGGACGTTCCGGTGTAGGCAAACGGGAGTCAGAGAGAAGCGGACGAATATAATAATCGTAAAAATAAAGAAAACTACGACGTTTAAGTCGGCGGCATATCGAGCGGTCAGCAGGTAGCACATAATGTTATGTTTTATAATATATATAAGTGTAGAGGATCGTTTATTTGATTTTTATTTTCACGAATTAATTAAAATACGTGTTGTAAACGCTCTGTCGTGGGCGTTACCGGGCCAGCGCCCGCGCTCGCGTATACAAAGATAGACGAACACGTGTGTGTGTGTGTGTGTGCGTGTGCGAGTGTGTAACATAAAACAAAAAAATAATAATAAATAAATATAAACGATTCCGACCGGCGGCGGACGTCGGACTGTCCGACACTCAGTACTCAGTCTCGTTTGTAAGCCCTCCAGTGACTACGGTTAACTATTCGCCATATTATTTGATTCGCCGCCGTTCCAAATCATTTGTGCAGAGATAACAAACTACATTTTATTTGATAAATAAAACACTCGTTTTAAAAATATATACATATATTTGACGAGTTAGTGAATATTCCATATAATATTAGTTATCAGCAATTTCCAATTTGTATTTCTAAATATTATACGCTTTTGCTTTTTCCATACCGATTAAAAAAAATGTTTCTGTTCTTTAAGACTTTGATTTTATATAACAATATCTTTTCCTATCACTTCCGCGAACAATTATTAAATAAAATTAAGTATTTACTAGAGAATTATTTGACAGTAGAAAGTAGTGCGGTGTACGAAATTCCGCTTTTTTTTTGTTTCTATTTCGATCCATTAAAAACCGACAATTTCACATTTGGTATTAATCCAACGAAATTATAAGGGCGCTTACTGTTCGCTTATGTTTCTCTTGTTTTCGATCAATAATTTATTTAAGTCACCTATTTCAAATTCGTTTCGAACTGTTATGTCATCTATATATTATTAGCCACATCATTGTTCAATGCATTTTTTAATTAGTCACCTACTTCAACGAAATTTTTAAAGATCTTAATTATTTTTCAATGATTCACGGCTTTCGTTATTAAATAATTTTTCTGATATTCGAAGTAAAACTTTGAACATTTTGAGCCAAACAAGATTTAATACAAGAAATGATTCTTTCTACTTGAAATAGTAGACAGTCGGTGAATTTAAATTTGATCTTCGAATAATTGCATTTAAATTAATTTTTATCACTTGAAATTCTGATATACAGTTTTCAGGGAACAAATCCAAAGAGACGATATCATACGTTGGGATGACGGTTCCAATTCAAACAATACATAAGGTAATTCCAAAATTGAAAATTCTATATTTACCCCGAAAATGGGCAAATTTTTTCCATCCAAAAAGTACCAACTAGATGCAATTTCTGATCTGAAAAGTAGTTTTTGTTTAAAACTTTTGGGCAAGTATTTCCATGTAAAAACTAATACACAGGAAAAATGTTGTTAATATTGTACTTACTCTGTGTTTCAAATCCATTTTTATGAACATAAGAAATATAAGAAATAGCGTACTTAGTTTTTCATTAAAATGGTTAATAATTTACGATTTTTTAATTTTGAAAATAATTTTAAAAAATGTTTAATGGTTCAACGCAACAATTTCTAAGGTAAAAACAAAGTTATACTTAAATAAATTAAATTTAAATACTTTTAATTAGGTACTTTACAGTTTTAGATTCTGAATGAAGTGAAGAAGCTGGTGTTTTTACAATGATGTTTATTTTTATTTTTTTTTTCTGTGTACAACTTTTCGTATAGAAATACTTGTCCAAAAGTTTCGATCAATAACTTTTTGAAACCGGATTTGCCTCTAGATTGTACTTTAA
>JAIPRM010001890.1:9334-33998 GCA_025469315.1 Stegophylla sp. TES_Ste_2020
GCTAAAATTAATTTTTATCTCACTGTGCGGCGATATCGTTTTATTGTCGAGTGACAGGAATATTGTCGCTAGAGAACACGTGAGTGTGTCGAAATTAATTCAAACAACTCCGACATAAAGTATACCGGAGTAAACAACACGCTTATTTTTAGTTAGTTTAAGAAAACGTTCGTATCGCATAATGGCCAGCGAATTAATCAATACACTATTGTTATTATTATTATTATTATTATTATTTTTATTGAACACTATAGAGCGTCGATAAAAACGATAAAAAATAATAACATTTACCAATTACCATAACATTTTACGTTATACGTGAAATGTTATATAGTATAATAAGTATAGTATAATAATATCTAAGTGCACGTTTTCATACAACACGACCCCGCGGTTTAGGTAATACGCCGAAGTACACGAGAAAACGGTATTTTTATCAACCCCTCCCCCCACCACAAACTTCCATAGAATGCGAACACTCATACGCGAGTTATTATTACCCATATTATGGAGATTAAAATAATCCGAAAAACGTAATACATTTTCGTTCCCGTTCATGAGATCCAGAATTAGCTTTGCAGAATATATTTATTTCATCGTTATACATACATCATAATAATAATATATTTGGACGTCCCACGACGACCGACGTACAACGAAAATTATTATAAAACTTAATATGTAGAAAAGTTTTGCGTAAAATAACGAAGTAATTTCCAGGAATACGTTCTCGCCTCGAAGCATTCGCTTGTTCGTCGAAAACGGCTGTCGGAATAATCCAAGACTCGAAACCGTGTGAACTTTATTGAAAATCAAAGTGTGTAGTCTGAATTATAGCTGATGTGTTGTTGTAACTTTTCTGTATAATATGACTTACGGTGTATGTTCAAATGTAAATATTATCTTAAATACTTAATCAGTATTATTAGTTCAATCCGGTATCATCATGTGTTATGTCTAGACATTTTATAGGATTTCAAAAACAGAAAAAAAATATTTCATAAAATATTTAGACATTATAATATTATATAAGATTGCAATGTTTATGCAGGCAATGCGGATTTAAACTAAAATACAAAAATAAGAAAAATAATTGATGATGTACCGATGAGAAGCAGTGGCGCACACAGGTTTTTTTTCGGGGAAGGTTTTTACGAAACGTGAACTCATGTCCTATGTTTTCTATTTGACTGTCGATCGCGTTGCATGTTATCTACGTTTTCCAGTTTCCACTCTTTAGTTTTTTGATTTTCGTGCTTTTTTCCAAAGGAGAATCTAAAGCAAATATTTTTCACCAACTTCTAAATCAATAATATTACTTATCGATTGTAGTTAACAATTTTCACGTATAACGATGACCGAGGACACGACTCCCTCCGCTCACCCACCGCTTTAGCTATGTGCGGACGTGAAGACATTTCGGCTTGATAGCCGCAAATGGAATTTATTTTATAGAGTGTAAGTACTACTACTCTAGACTCTAGTACATTGCATGGCATGGAAAAAACCCCAAAAAAAGTTAATGTGCAACGGGTGACTACTTGTGGATAAAATACGTAATATTAATAATAAGTAGGTGCTTATTTAAAAACAGGTACTTTTTTGTAGTAATTTTAATAAATACGTAAACGAACAGATATGTCTTTTCGTCTAAATAACATACGAAGCTAGTTTAGAATCAGCCAATTTATTAGTAAAAAATCACATGTACTATTAACAGCAATTGATTTTTAAAATAACATGATATATCAAAAATATAACAGAATAAATTTATTTACCACCCACCTAAAAAATATGGTTTTTGTAGAATCTAAGGCGAATTAACGATTTAAAAACGAAATCATGAATAAAAATTAGTTTATTTTTGACGCTTTGGAAATGTGTACTGTTTTTGTTATAGTAAAACTAAAGTAATCTAAGGCTATGATTTAAAAGGGCAACAATATTTTTATTTATTTTAAAAACGAGAAAAAAAAACGTGTTTTTAGGAGCTTTTTAAATGTATTTGACAATTTTCGTGATTCAAAAACTTTTTTTGAAAAATATTAATCCAGTGTTAGATATTCACTCGTTACGCTCATTCGGTTCCGTCGACACTACCTTTTGCAAATCAAAAATATTTCACTATTTCGTATAAAAAAACTTACCTTGGGATGAATAGTTCAAGAAAAGATGCATTTAAATAACGAAATAAAAAATAAAACTTCATATCGTAATCATATTGTAAAATCGACAAACTTCTAATTAACCTACCTCCAAAGGTTTACACCCATATTTTATACAATAATAATAAAATCAAATCAAAAATTGGAGTGGTGGTAAAGTTGATTTAAGTCAAGATGGCCACAGTGATCTGGTAATTTGAGTACTGAAATTTTTACAGAATAATATGTAAAAGTATAATTTAAATTATAAAAATATTCTGAAAACAGGTTAGTTTATATACGAACATAACTATTTTATTAATGAAAATAAAGCAGATAATTATCGTAATAATAAGTGACACATAATAAAACTATATTGGGAGGATTTGTAACCCTTTAACCCCTCCCCCCCTCTGTGTGCACCACTGATGAGAAGTATCTAACGACAATAATTTAAAGAATTTAGGTCTTAAAAATTTATAAAATTTTGAATGTTAAATGTGCAAAACTTAAATAATTAAAATTACAAACTCAAAATATGTAATTTTCAGATGGCTAAAGTTGAATTTTATATTATATTGGTTATTGGAGACGGTGTTCCGTATGAAATAAGAAAAAAAATCATGGTGTTTTGAAGCAGTTATTACTAGATTTCAATTTGTGGTAACAAAATATTTTTATTTTTCGCTTTAAAAAATACAATAAAAGTTTATATTACTAATATTATAAAATGACACGACAAAACGAAAGTGGAAGCCTCGAATATTCGTCAAATATCAATATTGAATTCCGAAGAAAGATATTTTAGTATCGTCTTCAAACTCAATTCAAAACAGTTATACTCAGGGTTCGTGACTTATAGATTTATATAAAGTGGTTGTCATAAGCGCATTGATATGCTTTTAAAAACTTTAAAAAAAGTGCCTCTTGAAATGTTAAAATATGTATAAAAGAATGTTTATTGAAAAAGAAAAAGAAATATCTCATTTTCTTCATAAATTAAACAATAAGCTTATACATTTTACTTATTACAACTTAAATTTTAAGTGTTAAAATATAATTTTTAAAAAGAAAACGAAAAGTTCGCTATACCTCGACATGGATAATGATGAAAAATCGATACAATTGTATTTTCGGATGAGTAAATATTATAAAAATATAAATTAACAATTATTAATTAATATATTTATAACAAAAAAACGGTAAATGAGCGTGAAATAACTCGAGAAACACATTTAAAGCTAAATAACATAGAGACCATAAAATATTAACAAAGAATTTCAGATTTTATTTCTTGGAATACTTACTCTCAGATCTCTAGGATCTCTTAAAACAAATATGCAAAATACTACCAACTACAGATTACTCAGTTATAATTATTATGGTTAGTAAAATTTTACGCTTGTGGGTACGGTTTGTCTACGAAATACAGGCTCTCAAACTTTTTTGTTCCATTGTACACTTTTAGATTAAAAAATCATCTTCCAATTTAACAGGATAAGAAGGCAGTGAAAATTATAACTAAAATAGAAAGAAAATGAACGAAATTATTAATTACAGGTAGTAGTGGGTATTTCATATAGGTTAAAAAAGTTAAAAAAAAAACATTATTTTTTACAATTTTAATGTGCCTGACAAATTTTTTATCAGATTTAACATTCAACAGTTTTAATATTAATTTTTTTTTTCTTTTAACCTTTTAATCAATTTTAAACCTGTACAATTTTATTGAAAACGAAATCAAGGTTTTATTACGCTGTTAAAAGTTCAAGTTTCTAGCTTCGTTTAATTTTTTGAAGCTATGACTAAATTACTAAAATCTTTTTGGTTGTATGCCGACACTTAAACGCGAAAAATTGGGTGCGAGACTATTGACCGCAGATAATTGGGTGCCAGACTATTAGGCGCAAAGACAATTGGGAGCGAATATTTTTTTATGATTAGTAGTGGTCTTTAATTAATAATACACATTTTTAGAGTTTATATTAAAACGTATAAGTGCCATTGTACCAACTAATAATTCATAAATGATTTTTTGAAAGGCATTGCACACAATTTATCATAATAATTCAATAAAATAAATATATAAATATAACAGTTTTAAAACTTTTACATTTTTTTTTTTAATATTTTTCGTTAAATATACAAAATTAATTTTTTTATTATAATATAGTTATATAAAGTCACATATTTGTATATATTTTAACTATCGTAAATTCAATTATTAAAATTTGTGTTTATTATGATATAATTAAATAGTGTAGTACCTATTAATGAGTTCGAGCTAATTATTTTTAAGAATAAATTGCATGATATTATTATTATAATTTGAGTTAAAAAATACATATTTTTTTTTTTGCACCTATATTATATACCTACTGTGCCAAATTGTCTTTGCACCCAAATGTCTCGCGCCCAATTTTCCGCACCCAATTGTCCCGCGCCCAGGTATCGTACAACCCTTTTTGGTAGGTACATAGAAATCGTGTATTGAACCATTTAACTGTTATTACTCGATATTTTTGGTAATTTTTTTCTCGTTCTTAGAATCACTGAGAATATAAAGAAAAATTACTGATTTTGGGTACCAACATGATGAAATTTGTGATTCACAAATAATAAGCAAGCTATATGATATTTTTTGACGCGTTTTATTCATAGAAAAACTGAAAAAAAAATACTACGTCACTGCGTGAAACAGATTTTTTTTTTAATTTTAATCATTTTTCGTAATTGACGGGTATTTTACGTATATATATATGGAAAAAAAAAGAAAACGTCCGAGAGATATTGCCCTCCCCTCAAAACCGTTACTGACGAGAAGGGCTATGGCGCAATTTGAAAAATACTGATTTCTAACATAACCGCTCGGTTAGGTTAGGTTAGGTTAGGTTGGCGACGTCCACGGCGTATCACGCTTATTATACTTATTCTTATTCTTTTCAGATTCTGAACGAAGTGAAGAAGCTAGTGTTTTTACAATGATGTTTATTTATTTATTTATTTTTTTCTTTTTTTTTCTGTGTACAACTTTTCGTATAGAAATACTTATCCAAAAGTTTTGATCACTAACTTTTTGAAACCGGATTTGCCTCTAGGTTGTACTTAGAGAGGTCATTTTTTGAATTTCTCAATTCTTTATTTTTTTTTTTTTTGGTAAAGAACTACCCAAAATTTGACAAAAACAACAATAATTGGGAAACCATAATTTTTTTGATCCGAATTTTATGAAAATTTAAACATAGATAGAAAATCATATAAGAAAGATTTTGGCACAAGAAAATTTTGAAAATGTGAAAAAAAATGTTTGGACATTTTTCTAACATTTTTTTTTCTCATTTATTTTTTAAACATATTATTAATTTCCCTCGTTCAGAATCGTTTTATTGAAGAAATGATTTATCGTTTCTTTAAAATTAAATACACCTATCAATAAAATCCTACCCATCGTGCGAAGAACACCCACCGTGCGAAGTATGTCCGGCTTTTTTTTCATTCTTTCAGTGATCAAATAATATAATATACAGAACGCGAGCGTATTATATATTTTTTCGTTTTCCAGGTTCGAGTTAACGGGTAAATTTTAATTTATTTTTTGCTTCGTTAAATGTTTTTGTTTTATTTAGGTCTTTCGCGTGCAATAATAATATCATATACGTACTATTTTTTAATTAAACCCATATCATCCGGAGATTAGAGTCCGTACCGGTGGTGCAAGGGGTTTTACGCGACGGTATACGAAGACGACGACGACGTGTCAAAACGAACGACATTGTCCGCCAAACGAATCGCGATGGAAAGTGTATTGTTTTATACGACGACGTTATAGCGTTTGTCCGCTTCTTGACGCGTTCCGTGTCCGGTCGTAAGGTTTCAAACAAGAGTGTACAAAAAGTAATTTTCAATTTTACGCAAACTCAGGTAATTGTATTTTTTGTCAATTTTTTGTCAGATTTTCTCCGTTTTTGAAAAATGCATTGAGAAACTGAAAAAAAAATGATTTCTTTAAAGTACCACCTGGCAATGATTCCGATTCTATAGAGACACTGATTGAAAGTTTTGGACAAGTATTTCTATACGAAAAAGTACTTATCGAAAGAGAAAAAATAAAATAAATAAACGTCATTGTAGAATCACTCCGCTTCGATATCTAAAACTTCCAACCATTATAGAATGAAATATTTATGGTGTACTGACAGCTTTAGTTATGAGCTATTTTCAGTAATTTTTCATAGTAACACATTGTTACTTTCCAAATTTTTATAAATATCAATATTTTTTGTGAATTTTATAACTGTTGTTAGAGAGCTTTTATTTAAATTTTTATTTCCAATCTAAATATGACTGATAGCTCTAACCAGTAGTACAACAAATATTTATTGAATTATATTACAGTATGTTAAAAATATAAAAATTTATATTCAATTAACTAGAAAGCTGAAAAAATTTAACTCACTCAAAAACTTCAAAATTCGATTAAAAAATATTTATTTATTTTTAATCGTGATGAGAATTAGATCAAATTTTTTTACCCATTATTAAAGTGTTACTTGAACTTCTACAAATGTATTTTATGAACGGATTAAATATATTTTATAAGACTTTTTTTTTTTATTAATTCCTTAGTGATACAAATAAACTAAAAGATTAGGTGTTTTTTTTTTTTTTTTGTTTCGAATATTCAGTTTTGGCGAAATAGTATACTATCGAACCATAATGAAAAAATGCAAATTACGCTGGCAAAAAGTAGAAAATTCAATTGATAAAATATCGAATTAAAGTTTGTATCGTCGAATTCCTCGTGACGGCAATGTCAAGTGTTGAAAAGAGTTGAAAAAAAAATATAAATAAAAAATTTCGCGCCCTATTTATTGATAAAAGTGTGTAGGTAGGCGTTTTATCCGGGATGAACATAATGTTTTCGCGTGGAAAAAAAAACGCGGTTTCGCATGAATTAAATCGGATACAAATATGCGTGCTGATGTAGAGCAATTTTTTCCCGGCCTCATCACAATGGATTCTGAGTGTTCATTTATTTTTTATCCAATTCTCTGACTTTATGAAATCGATACGTTTTTTTTTTCGCCACTCCGAACCGATGTAATATCTGTACATTACTTTTGACGTCGACTGCTGTGTAGTGTAGTAGTCGTAGTAGTCGTCGTAGTAGTCGTCGCAATAGTAGTCGTACGCTCACCGTTGTCGTCGGTTTTTTCCAACTGCGAAACGCGAGACGTTTAATACGCGCGCACGCGCACGGAACGCAAATGAAGCAATTGAAGCTAAAGCTCTCACAAAAAATAATAAAAGGGAAGTATTATGCAAATGTTAAAATCACGCCTTCTTCAGCAGAAATACGCTGTTCATTGTTATTCCCGGAATAATAAACGTAAAAATAATTTATTTATCTTGGCGCGCACTTTATTTAATATTTTTACTCGCTTTTAGCTGAAAATATAAGATCGACTTTATATGCGTATTATATGCGCACGAACGTCGATGGTTAACGGAAATATAAAACAATCCCCCCCCTTCCGTCGTGTTTCGGTCGGTGAATAATTAGTTTAACAAATTGCATTTTTGTTTTAATTCGCAATAACTGTGGTCGAGACAGTAGAATATTATTGTGCAGTACGTGCGAACGCAGCAAAACGTTTTTAACGGGTACGGCGAAAATAATAGAAAACATTTTGTTCTCGTAGTCAAATCGATCAGATGATTTAAATGTTTTTATTTTTATTTTTTCAAAACGCTGGCAAAATGTAGAAAAGAATAAATATATATATTTATGTATTTCGTTTTTCTCTCTCTCTCTCTCTCTTTCTCTCTCTCTCTCTGTGGAGTTTTAGGACACTCATATCTGTATATCATCGTTAAAGTAACGGTAGGGTGTCGAGGAAAACCTAATAATTTAGACGACAAATGAACGATAAGCCAAAAACATTATCATGAATTATTGTGGTAATAATCCACCGGCTGTTTTTGAGCACCGGCGCGAAACATGGCGGCGGTGATTCGAGATCGTTAGAGCGCATTTAAATATAAGTAAAATAAAATTTTATATTTTATACGATACGCGAATGTGATAAAAAATATATATATATGCGTTTGTACGAGGGAGAATAACCGAAAGCTACTGTAAATTGAAAATACATATTGTCTGCGGCGGAATAAACGCGATTCGTTTTCGGGGAAAAATAATTTTATTGTGCTGCGCGCCAGTGGTCTCGACATCCGGAGAACGGTTTATTTTTTTTAACCGGAGGGCACTTCGAAAAACTCGCGATAATTTTGCATTAAATCTACAAGGAATTGAATTATATTTAATTTTTAAATGTATCGATAGAAAAAATCTAAAGATAACATTTTTCGACTGGTCATCGATGAAAGACCTCACCCACACAACTGTATTGTTATAAATGGTTTTTTATTTACTTTTTTTAAATAAACACATTTGTGCGTTTCATATTCGCATGTTCTTATTGAAATATTCGAGTGCAATCAAACACAGAACTTACTTTCGCGTTTTGAATTTATTTCTCTACAAATAGTCATACGAAATAAACTCTAATGGAATCTCTATAGTGATTTTTTTTTTTTTTTTAAAAAATTTTAAATTTTAAAGAAATATTAAGAAATTGTATTGCTCACTATTTTAAAATCTGAAAATAAGGGATGCTTTAAAAAAGGTGTACCCTTTGTATTTTAATAAGTAATATCTACTGTGCAGTTTTAGTAAATAATTTCACTCGGTTAAAAATGGCCTCAAATTTTCTTAAAGGTGAATAAAAATGAAATATGATTTTGTTAAAAAATAAATGTTTTAATGGTTTAGTCCCGAAATTCGTAAAATATAAAGAAGAAAAAAAATGTTAGTTTCAACATTATATTTTAAATATTCAGACATGACTTATGAATTATGATTTTACAGATTTATAATTGTGAAAAATTATTTTGTTTTTAGTTATTTCAAAGATCTATTCAATTAATTAGTAATTTAGACTCCATAAATACAATAAATCACACAACATATAATATTACTGTACATACAACGTCAAAACTATTTGTTCTTTAATCAAAAATAATTATTTATTATAAAGTCTGCATTAAACAATTAATAAAATCTATTTTTAATTTTTTTTTTTGTGAGTTACAGTTTTTATGACAAATTAAATAGAGGCCTAGACAGCGACTGTTTTTTAGATGCGTTGACATTTCGTTTTATTAATATTAGGCATTATGGCACATTTAAGACGTTTAATCCGATAAAACTTTTTATGCAGTAGAGTACAGAATTTTTAATTACCTACTTACAAAATGCTATTTATCCACTTTTATGAGATTTGAGCTTTGTTTTTTTTTTTAAAAAAAAAAAAAAAAACTTTTGTTTTCTAACCAGTTAACTCCAAACATCATAATGGACTTAATGAATATATAACTACAGCAGCGTGTATAATACTGAGCTATTAAAAATGTCTTAAAATAACAGTGCTTATTTGGTAATTAAATAAATAACGAATATAATGTGCATGACCTAAATATCTGTAATGGTTTCGCTTTCCACATTGAACAGTAATAATCAACTTAGCAAATTATTCAAAAAGTAGTAGGTACAACAAAATGTAATAATTTGAAACTCTAATGAATATTAAAAAGTCGGATGGTTTAAAACAAAGAGTTTCATAATACGAATATATTTTTGAAATACTACTTTTAATCAGACGTGTGTGTGTGTGTATGTGTATGTATATGCATATAAAAAAAAAATTGGCAAATTCAAGTGTATTATTTATTCAAATGTATAATTGATAAAAATGAGGCGTTTTTTCTTTTCAAATCCGGAAAAATTTCCGTTGAAAAAAATGCACCGTATCATAGTATGGTATAAAATATATTATTTTCAACACAAATACACGCGGTTCTGTGAAATGAAATTAATTTGTATACATTTTATGTTGTACCCCTGGCACTTGGTCTGTTGGCTCCCGCCTATAGGTAGGTCTTTAAACGCGTATTTCCGTACCATTAAGTGGCGTTCTCAGTATATTTCAATGGAGGAGGATGAACATTTTTTTTAGAAAATAAACAACAGTAGTTTCATCTCACAACTCTAATATTATAATATTGAATATTAATATAATAATTATATATCATCAAGTCAAATTTATTGTAATTTTTATTAAAATTGTAAACATTTTATAATGACAAATCCAAATTAAACTATTAATTTTTCTGAATTCTTATCAGTTGAATCAAGTACATCTTCAAGATCAATAGACACGATAAATTTTCAAAATTTTCAAATGCTATACTTAACTCAAAATTGATTAAATATTTTTGAAATTTTGATGGAAAATTTTTATGACCATTTTTATGGTTGGTGAAGGTTTTAAGTTTCTTGCTGCATTATTTTTGAAGTTATATTAAAAAGCAATTTTCAATTTTACGAAAATTTCGGTGATTGCATATTTTACCGTTTTTTTGACAGATTTTCCACGATTTTGGAAAAAGTATTGAGAAATTTTAAAAATCACCTCTATAAAGTACCATTTGAGTATAATTTCAGATCTATTTACTGACCGAAATTTTTGGACAAGTATTTTTACATGAAAAAGTGGTTATAGAAATAGAAAAAGAAAAGAAAAAATAAACATCATTGTAAAATTATAAGCTTTTTCGCTTTGCTCAGAATCTAAAAATTCATCTTGGGAGGGGATCTATCCCCCATATCTCCCCCCGTGAGAACGCCCATGGTACCGTTATCCGACGAAGTCCCGAAGACAAGGACGAGTTTTTTTTTTTTGGGGGGGGAAGGGAATTATTTTCCGAGCTTCCACAAACTAAGGGTCTCCACATAAACGGTTTTTTTTTTGGTTTAAATATAAAATACTATAAAAATATTTGCAATTCGAATTAATATTATAACTTAAATCAAAATATTCATTGTTGGTGAATTTTCCGCCCGAGAATGCAATAAACTGTCAAAACAATAAGTTATATTATAAAACAGATTTGATCAGGATTTTTAAGCAAACGGTTTTTCTAGTGTAAATAAACCGATTTAATTATAGCTACCATTTTCAATCAAATACCTAATCGAGTCGATTTTAATCATATTATTGACGCGTGGACAAACTGCCTGGTGTACAATACTGTTAAACCATTGATTACATATACGATAAAATATAATTTCTAATAAAAAAATTGGCCGAATTTTTTTATTTGTTCACTTTTTTTGGGAAATAAATGAAATAGATAAAATTAAATATTTTAACTTAAATGATTACAAAATACGATAAAATGTGCGGATGTGTGTCATATGTTTTATGCGCTGAAAACGTTAGTGGAACTAGAATTTTTATAAAGTGTTTAGTGTTTTAAATACATATTTAATCTTCTGAAAGTAAATTTCATTTAGTTCAAAAATATCTCTTTTAAAATTTTTATATTAAAAAAAAATTAACCGATATACCTATTGAAATTATTTTATTGTATTGAGCACAAATATCACATATTTACATGGAAATCAAAAATGAAAAACGGGACATACTTCGCATCATGGGTATTCTTCGGTAATCAAGTTGGACGGTGGATGTGTTTAATTTTAAAGAACATATAATTTCTTCAATTAAATTATTCTGAGCGTAGCTTCAGTTTTTTCAGGATAATTTTACTCAAAAATTATAAAGTTTGTTATTATTACAATACAAAATAAATTTTTTACTCGGCCAGTCTTATATTCCACTGTTATAAATATATATATATATATATTTATATATTCAAATCGAATACATGCAATTGAAAAATAATTGTCTCTGCTAAAGACGGACGCGGGTCCTCTACATTTCCGAACCCGGCCTTGTCCGAGGACAATATTATTAAGACACGATTTTATTTTCTCCGTCAAAACGACGATGAACACGCGAATGTCGTTTGCGATGGGTGACACTCGGGACGTCCCGATCACGATGAAACGGTCAAACGACAACGATACATCACCGCCGTCGTCGTCATCGTCGAAACAGAGCACGAAAATCACGGCATTATTCACGAACGCGCATACGCGTTACGCGTTCGAAACACCGTGTAAATCATTTTAATGCACCATCAGAAATATCTGCGCACACGCCCGTAGGTGTATAATATTCATAATAAATTCATACAGCGCGAAATACATTTTACGCGATACGATGTTCGATGCAAACCTATTTACTCCGATGGTTTTTCTCAACAATATTCCATTTCTCTGCAGATTAACCGACGGATATGCATAATGTTTAAAATTACTTACGAATACGTATAATACATATATATATGTGTGTGTGTGTGTGGAAACGTGTATATGGTAAACTTTTTGTATTATGCTTTATTCATATAAATTCTCCAAGAACACTCAGCCGAGTGGCGCCATTTATCTTAGATCTCTGTGTACGTTTTCTGCACGCGCAGTCGTCCGTAGGAAATCGTTAAAATCTTCACCGGGCGTTCGTCCTATATATCATATTTTATGTTATTTGTATTAAATATTATTATTCCGTTCTTTTTAATTAAACGCTTTTTCTCTGAATCCCATCGTAAACAGAGATCGCACCGACTTCGCCTAGCAGACTCTTAACCCCTTTAAGCGTGAAAATAAACCCCCGGCTTGCGGCTGGGGGGTTGGTCGGTTCGGACTACAGTAACTAATATATCACGAAGTACTTAACTGTTGAACATTGTTTGCTCTTAATAATTATAATATTAATTTAAATAAAAAATAGCCAAACGAAAAAACTCATTAATACGAACGGATCGGTAAAAACAACAATAATAATCATAATCTAGTAATCATAGAGTACACCAATATTGAAAGGGCGTATAGGTTCACAACAGTATGACTAAATTTTTGGTACAAAATACCAAACATTATGAAACCATTATATTTTTACTGCGTAAACAATTATAATATAATTATTTAACAAATTAATTTATAAGTGCGTAGGATACAGTTTATAGATTTAAAATAAAGGATTGCAGTTAAATGAAATACTAATTGAGCCTTTACATCGTTTTACAATCTAACACACCAATAACTATCCAACGAGAGTTTTCTTCGTGTACGGTAACTACTTACAATCTCATTTTTTTACCTGTTCCATAAAAAAATATCTACAGCTACCTCCTGATAATAATAATCAAAATAGTAAATACACGTTGACCACCTACATTGTCCTTACCCACTCCTATATTGCAGGTCCGTTGTCCCTGAGACAAATATTGAATCGGTTCTTTGGACAGTGTTCTGAGAATTGGCGTCAGGTTTTGAAAATTACACGTGGGGGATCTGACCTTTGATCAGTAGTAGATGCAATTTTTTTATAGGGGGAGGGAGGGGAGTTTGCGGAAAATATTATGCCTTAAGATATTTTCTATAATATTGTAGTTTTATATTAAGCAACATTTCTTTCAATTTTTTTCTGTTTTTTTTTTTTTTTTTTACATAGCAACAACTATTAAGTTTGTAATCATTTAAAAATTACAAAATGTAGGCGATAGCTTAGAGTACTATGGTAGCAGAATATTCTGCTATAATTCACAGTTTAGTATTATTTATAAGGGAAAAAAATCAAAATATTTTTCATAAATGATCCCGAACACTGGTAAAACTCTGAATAAACCTTTTCGTGGGGGAGGAGCTAAGCCCTGAGTAAAACATTTCATGGGGACCTACTCCTCACAGCCCCTGTGACTTAGTGACTATTGCTCTGAGAGATGTTCTCTGGTCGTTTATTCACTGTTCGTTAGCAGGCTTCGGTGACAGAGAGCACGGTGAGCGTATATTTTAGATACTCGTCTCACCCCTCACCCTTGATTTCGTAACAATCTGTCGACACTCGAATTGTGTAAACTCGACTCATCGGAGCAATATAGAGAGCAACGGCGATATTTAAAAGTTGGTAATCAGAGAATCGTTCTTTGTCTGTTGTTTGCCTAAGATAAGGAGAACGCCGAGGAAAGGAATTCTCTTTATTCTAAAACATAATTAAAGACTAGTTATGAGATGCCGAGAAAAGGAAACTTTTTAAGTACTTCTAATTAAGAAAAGTTTTCACCCGACGATTTGACTGTGAAACTTGTTAGGTGGTAAGTAAACACACACACGCGCGCGCGCACTCTCATATAAGATAATAGTTATCACCTTTATGTTGAATATTAAGAACGTGAGTCGCATCAAAGGACATCAAAACTTAATAATACGCGCGTGGTGTATATACGAAGACGCATAAAACAGAGTGTTTTGAATTACATTAAAAACATTAATGCCATCTCGTATTCGGTCGATACGTACATTTTTAGTGCCAAACTATTTGCAACACGAATACGCACTTTTTAACTTTTACTATCTATGAGAAATGAAACGCGACACGATTCAGCACCACCGTCGACATTTTACAACACCGATCGCTGTCGGTATTTCGACAAACTATTTCTATTTATTTACTAATAATCGATTGCACGAGCATCAATTTATAATGCGAAAAGATTTCAATCGTTTTGCGATTATATACGATTGTCACGAATATAATAAGTGATAAATATAATATAAAAATAAAATAAGAAAAGACTAAACGCTTTTTAGTAGAGTAGACAGTCTATAAAGCAAATACAATTGGAAAGGATTACTAATGCAATCGATTAATCAATTAATTTAAATATAGTTCGATAAAAGGTAAAAAATAATTGTAAACAAAATCAAGTTGTGCTTTTTTTATGGTTTTAAACAGTGGTTCTCAATCATAGGGTCGTGACCCAATTTTGAGTGGGTCGCTAAAAATTTACAGCGTTTATATAATATTTTAATTTTGGACTACCAATGTGAAATTATTTTAAAAATATTTAATGGAACTTCTTTTATAAATTATTTGATAAACAAGCTTATAGTTTATCAATTTGAATTTCGATTTTAAATAAATTAATAAACACACAAAGAGTAATAGTTTCTTTTAGTTACGATAGTTGAAAAAATAAGTGAGTGTGAAATTATTTTCAAAAAGGTCGCAAGAAAAATTAGGTAAATATCTTGGGTCAACATCATACAAAGGTTGAGAACTGAGGCTGGTTTAAAAAGTGTACAAGCGTGATCCACGAATATTTTAGCAATAATAGCTGATTTTAGAAATTTTTGACTGTTTAAATGTGTTTTTCAATTGGATGCACATAAATAATTATAACGTTTAAAATAGTTAAAGTAAACGTCGCATTACACTTATTCCATATTGTCCATATTCTAGGACAAAATTTTACGGAGATATTGAAAACACTGGGTAAATAATTAAGAACCGCGTACATTATCGCTAGTCGTGTTAACACCGAAGCCGTCAACATTATAGCGATTCATAAAAGAAGTCATCTCGTTATTGATTGTTAATAATTTATTCACTTTATCTACTGATATATTATATTTATTAAGCCGAAACGTCATGTGCATTAAAAAAATAATAATAATCCCATATAAAATTAATACACTTATGATAGTAAATGAATGTTTATTGTATATTTTCTTCGATGCCGTTCATCGGATAAGATTGATTTTAGCGTACGTCCGATAATCGGTATAACTGATGGTACTACAGCGGAGTGAATAATCGTCAGTCTTCAACGGCAACGATTCAATACGAAAACGCGTAACCGGGATTTATGTCCGTATCGTTTGCTTCGTGTTCGGTGGAGCATGCGATTCGTACACTCCTTTAGGAAGAAAACGCGTCTCCGAGAACGTTGAAAATAAAACGAAATTGCCGGAGTATCGTGGACCGAGGATCGAGTGGGCACAATAATTTTGGGATAATCGATCATCCCTTAAATAATTATACAAAGAACATATATATATATATATATACGTGCACACGGTGCTTAGATGGCCAGTGGCTGGAAAATTTTTTCCACTCTTGAGATTGAGATACCCTCAATTTATTTGTTGTGAAAAAAAATTACTTTGTTTGATTAATCTCAAATTCGAGAATATATTTTTAGATTTTGAGCGGAGCGAAGAAGCTTGTGTATTTGTGATGTTAATTTTTTTATTTTTATGCGTGCAGGTTCATATAGAAATATTTGTCCAAGAGTTTCAAACAGAAACAAAAGTGAAGAAAATACTTGTGAAATATATTAAACACATTTTTTAAAAAATTGTGTTGTGCGTGTTAAGTGTTATATAATTTACCGTTTGATTATTCCGTATATTCCGTACTATTAGTACGTTTCATTGAAAAAGTAATTATAACATTTAAAAATATTTTCGTACATCATTCATTGTTTTTCAATGTCCTGAGCAATTATTATTTATTACAGAAAAAAAAAAAAAAAAACTATAATATATATATTTCGAGTTCAAAATCGATTAACGAATGTGTGCGTTTTTGAAATAAGAAAAATCGTTATTGGAGTTTTGTCCAAGGACTTAAAATTTGTCTAATCCTTTCGAGCGTCCTGCGAATATTTCAAAACCTAGTGTCCGTGTAAGCAACGTTAAAAGTATTGTTAATGAATTGCAAACGGTGAAAAACAGAAAATGTTGAGCATATTATTTTTTTCGCGATCGAACGTTTGGTGCGTTATTGTGATATTTAAAAAAATTTATGTCGAAAACTGAACGTCGGAAAAAACAGATCAATATTTTTAAGAAACAAAATTCGTTTTGACGTAAAATAAAATTTTACGTAATCGAAAGCCGTTTCGCTGCGGGAGTCGTGCGCTTGGTTTGGACATATTTTGTTTTCCGCGAACCTCGTTGTAACGGAAAATAATTATTCGTGTTCATAACGACCGTAAAACATAATGTCATTATAATATAACAAATTGTCATTATTATTATATGACTAGAGAAGAGTTCGGACGTCTTCTGCTTCAGACGAATTGTTGTTTTTCTCCACAGATATATCTACGTCGAGGGTATGTTTCTGCCATTGTATCATATTTATTCATATGATTTACATGCTCTACGACTAACCGCGGAAATGCCTTTAAAAATAAAATAAAATTTCAAAAATATAACAGAAATACCAGAAAACGTTATCATGACTGACCAGCGATGAAACAAAAACTAACTAAACACTAGTAATTCATCCGAGTCGGGGTGACTACACTGCAGTCATTTGTGAAAAATAAGATGAATACGTTATTGAAATCATAAAACCCAAAAAAACTAATTAAACTAAATTTGTATACAATTAATTTTTGAAATAGCTTAATTATTAATTCATACACAGGACACATATGCATTAAATCTAACTAAATGCCCTGAAAATAAAAAAGTCATCGAAAAATGTAATATAAAAATTTCACTTTTAAAGTATTTGTTACACGAAACGATTTATGTACTTGAAAAGCATTATCTATCTTAAATTAGCCCTCAAAAATTCACTTTTAATTTAAATCCTGGCTCAAATTATGGATTTGTAAGATGAAATTAGTACATTCCACCTTCCAAAAGGACATTTTCCTTCCATGTGGAAATATGAAAAATGATTAATAATGTTTAGTTATAATGTACAGGACAATAACATCTGCTATAAAAATAGATAATAACTGATCTACTTGAAAATCAAAATATGACTTATTGGAAATCAGTTGTTGTTTTAAAAACTATAGTTATAATATATTAAAATCTACATTGTACTTGTACAACACGTATGTGGTAACAATAATAAATATTAAAAATGTATGCACTTTTAAAAAACAACATGTGAACAGATGCGAATTAATCTGGTGTTTTTGTTTTTATGAATGAAAAGTGATGGTAAAATATTCGTCCATTTGAATATATTGGCAGTTATGAGTTCATATAATAAAGTGGTCTAATGTCATTGAAGTAGCGACCACAAAACCATGAAAAATGACACAGTTTTGTATAACTTAGCTTTTTCTTGGAAGGAAAACGTCTAATCTAAAAATTATATGTGAGAGGAAAGACATTTTCGTTGGGCGAAGATGTCTGTATATTCCCTGGAGAATATCAAATCATATTTCACTTGATTTTACCTCGTTGTTATGTCGAAAACGATCTACCCACGAACGATTACGTTCACGTCACTGAGATAATGTGTATTTTATTGTTTCGAGCCGTAGGCGGAAGGGTGGTTTTAGGGTCCGATCCTCCGTGCATATTTGTTTTGAAATCAGACTTGTTTAGCAAAGGTACAACGACAATACTTTACGAAACATAATGTCACAGTAATATAAACGCAGCGGCTTATGTAAGTGGGTTCACCCCTCCCCTCTCACCGCAAAATAATTTGCTAAGATATTTCATAAGTTCAATAAGTAAACACATAAAAAAAAAATTATTTAAAATAAAAAGTAATATCTAATTTTTATATGCAATATAATACTGAGTTTATGGTTCTATGTTGAAATTTCGTACCTACTCTAATTATTAACAAATGATTTGAAAAAGCAAATAATGTCAAAATCAAATACAAAAATTTGGTACTAAATTACAGTGTTGTTTACGTTCTTTTTGTATAGGAATTCTTCATTATTTTAATATTGAAAGAAATTTGTTTTTTTCCTTGTTCTTGTGAAAAAAAAATGGAATCCTTGTCTAATCTTAAAATTCCATAAAACTATGATACTATATTACCAAAATATTATTTAAAGTATTTCACAAATACTCTGCCTTCTGTTAAGTGTCAACGGTTGTGTCATATTTATGATGTAAATCTCGAAAAATGAAAATTTTCTCCCAAAAATATATGGAAATAAGTCTAACCTAGCATGTTTTGAATGAATAATATAAAGAGTCGCTTTAATTTAATTCATATTCTCAAAAAAAAAAAAAAAAATGAATTAATTCACGAGCCCATTTTTCTTTTAAAAAAATACGGAATCCGTTCGTTCATTAAAAAAAAAGAATCAATTTCTGGAGTCGTTTTCTTTTGGAACACGTTTCTCAACAACAAATTGAAAAGTAATAAATTTAAAAGAGAAAAAAGTATTTAGTTTTCGCTATAACTTGTATTACAATATTAAGTAAACCTTTGATTGCTAATTTACATTCTTATATTACTGTAAGTTTGCGATTGATGTTAATAATAAATTATCAGATTGGAAATATTTAATTGAACGTCTCAACGGCTTTTGTAAAAAATTTCGAAATTAACCGAAACTCGTAGATAATATTGACAATGATCAGTCTCCGGACGTTTACTCGTAGTATTTAAAATCAATAGAGTTATCGACATTTTATGTAAATTAAAACATCAACCACGGTTGACGGTTGGGTTGATGTATCATGGGTTTTGGCTTTTAGAATTTTTGTTTGTTTCTTCCCCTCCCTATTCATCTATATTTGTACGATTTTGAAAACATATAAATCAATATAAGTATGGCAGTATGAGAACATGGAGTTTTAATTAGGTGTAAATAATTTTTCCACGCCTTCGATCTCGGGGCGTTTACGATTTAGGCCCTTAGTGTTGCCAGAGCCGCTGTTATCCGTGAGTATAATAATCGTCGAGGGATCTGCGCGTTGAACATTCCGGGTCGAAACGCGAATAAATTCGTTTTATCACTCGTAAACGCGCTCGCTCCAGCGTACCGCGGCCGTTATCCGAGTCCGAAAACGTAAAAAGCGTTTCGGTCAATTTTTTTTTTTTTTTTTATATTCCTCTCTCGCAGAGAACACGGAATTTATTTCGACGTCCTGCACACGCCGCCGACCATTATCGTTACAAGGTGAAAATGTTTTCGAAATGTTATTACGGCCGATAAATAATAAAAAAATAAAAAATATGTACACGAACATTATACATTACATTATACTGTACATAATATATGTATTAACGTAAATCAACCGACGTTGCAACCCGACCGAAGACGTGAAAACCGAACGGCGAAAGGTCCGAATTATTATTTTTATATTATAACATTACATCAATATAGAATTGATAAAATTTGCATTATTTTTTCCTTAACAAAGGAAAATAGAAATAAATTTAAAACGTTCGATACGATAAATATGTTTTTTTTTCTTTCCAGCGATGCAGTGCGGTAGCGATACTCGTTATTACTTTTTTTTTTTAATAAGTTTTGAGTGAAAATTTGTAACAACCGTAGTTTTTAAGGTTATAACACAATATAGATATTTGTATTAATACGAATAAGACCCAATGTACCCATTGTGAATTTAAATTATTTGTTCAATATTCAAAGATAATATATATATAAATATAAATTACATTGTAAGTTAGTCAATAGAATTTGTATAGAAACGCCATAGGAACAAGTATATTTTGAAACAAATATTTTATGGATCAACTGGTAGTGAACCGTGTATTAACTACAGAATAATTTACATTGTTGTTGCAGCTGTATAATACATACTTTTAGATACTATATGACTACGGTGATCGTGAGTTTAACATTGAATATAATAAATAAAGTATTTCGTCATAATAATAAAACATAAGCTTCTTCACTAACGTTCAGAATCTAAAATAATATCAGTTATAAACTAATTTATAATAATTCCAAAATCTCATTTACAGATAATGCATTATCGAAGTTTCTATTAAGAGTAATAACAGTGGTCACTAATTAAATTGAATTTGAAATTGCTTCTATGTCCAGTTCGAATGGGTTTGAAGATCCAACTGAGAACCAGAAAAAAGAGCCAATCAAAGGAATTTTAAATTCTATTGAAAACATTTTCTCGACAACAATATGATACAAGTTATTAAGAAATTAATAAATATATTATATAATACAATATAAATATAATCAGAATTTTAATTAAAAAATAGTAATAGATTAATTTTTTTTTTTTGATTTAAATGAAGTTTTCTTAGTGGTTTAATTTGCGCACCATAAAAAATTCAAATTTATGCATTATGCAGAGTTGAAAAGCATTGAGAGAATAATCTTCGCGAAGATACTCAGTATATGCAGAACAATATTGTTGAAATATTTTTTAGAGTAACTTAATAGTTTTGTCTGTAACAATTTGAATTCTTGTCTTGTTTAATATATAATAATATAATAATCAGTAATAGTTGATTAATACTTTTAGTTGTAAGAGAGGACTTTGAAAGAAAAAGAAAAGAACATTTTAGGGCATACCAGACAGCCAAAATATTAGCAAAATAAATGATAGATATAATGGAAATAATCCAAAGAGCTTGATTACCATACTAGCGGCTGAAATTTATTAAATCGTTTTTGATTACATATTTTTGATCACAACGATGATACCTAACAAGAAACGTTGTAATAATATCCGCCGGATAATAATAAATGCTAATAAAATTGAATTGTATTAGTTAACGTTCGAATTAAAGTCGAATCGGTTTATTATAGTAGATAATTGATTTTGAATTGGTAGATCTGCTCGGTAAATATTAAAAGGCACCCCCGAGTGGCTTACGCAAACGACGGAGATAAAACGTTCCCGACAAAAACGTATTTTTCCCCGCGTCATGACCACATCGTCGTACGCAACCTGCTGTGTTTGATGTCGATAATGAGATTATAACGAAAAACGATTGGCGGGAGTATTCGACTATAATAGTTTGTCCAAGCGCTGTACTGTACGGGTTTGTGTTTTCCCTCGAACTTGGGGTTAAACGATGACAGTGGAAAGAGACAGAGAGAGAGAGATAGAGATAGAGAGGAGAGAAAGAGAGAGAGAGTGAGAGAGAGAGAGAGAGAGAGACAGACAGACAGACAGACAGACAGTGACAGAGATAGAGAGAGGAGAGAGAGAGAGAGAAAAGTAAATAGCATTTGAGTGTAACAGTAAAAATAATAATAATGTAAGACACACAAATCGCGCGTTATTGAGCGAATCTTTATTGACGACAACGCCGTAAAACAAGTGGCGCCTCGAAATTAATAAAAATCTAACGGGGGGGAAAAAAAAACGCGATCGTATGAATAATTCGGGATGATATTTTTATTCGGCGAGTGAACCGAGAAGGGAAATTTATGCAAATTCGTTCAAATCATGTCGTTTTAGTTTATGATTTCGTATTGTCGTCGTTTTAGCTACACGCTACAAAATCTGCGCGTATTAAATCAAAATGATAAAAATCGTTTTTCCCGTTCAATTCAACGACGTATTAACACAAGCGCTTGCACAAGAAGAGGGTAAGACATTGAAATGATGGTCCTTCCCCAAATCTCTATCTCTTTTTCTCTCTATCTCGAAAAAAAAAAATGTTGTAAATTATAATATTTAGACCATGACTTGCGCTGTTTTTAACGTATATTGTACATTTTATAAATATAATATATTGTACATAATACTTGTAAACTCATATTATTATTTCCTATATTAAGAAGATTTAGAAATTGGTAGAGTTCTGTTGTGTCAGAGACGAGATTAAGAGGATTGGAAACAACGAATTTCTGTATCTGTCTTTCACATCGAATGTAACAGCAATTTAGATGTATATTTTGTTAATCCTACCGATCAACATAATAATACGGTAAGACTTCTGAAGACCGATTTGAATTCGTTATTATGTATACTCGAGACCAATCAGGCTAGATTTTAAGATTTTAAATTCTAATTCCAAATAATCAAGATCGAAATTTAATAAAATATTAAACTATTTAAAACAGATGTATGTACATTAGGGAATGAATTTTGAAAAAGTGATCTGATCGATCACAAGTAATCACAATAATGAATTAAAATCAGTTTTCAGAAGTTTAATCATGTTATTACGTTGATCGGTAACATTGACATAACATATGACTAAATTACTATGTGTTACGTGCGTGAAAAGCAGAAACAGAAAATCGTCACTTCCAATCCCCTTGACTGGAACTTGCTCTCTTAAACGTTCAATGCGATTTTAACAGAGACGTTACCATAATCATGACAGGCTTTCAAAATCCCCCTCCTCAAAAAAAAAAAAAAAAATTGATTTTGCTTTATAATTTAAAACATTTTTTTTTTTTTTTTATAATATATTTTCGGTCTATGTTTTATAGGTATTCTTATCTTTTATAAAAATTACAGATATATTCTATTTAAATAAAAACTGTTATTTCCAGTGTTACTGATTGTTTTAATTACTAGTTGAAACTGCATCGACAGTGTCAACAATTATTTATCATAATACACGTCATATTTCATATATTACATAATATGCAAATATAAAATAGTTCCTTCCAAATACATACCTAGCCATAGCCTCTGTATTGACATCACACAGATTACATTCGCTTCGACTCGTGGTCGTATAACGTTGAGGAGGGGGTGGGGGTTGAAAACACGTTAAATAGCAACAAAATTGCGTCCCGCTAATCGAGTCGGACAACAGTACTGTTATCAAACGCTTGGCGTTCGTTCGACGAAGTCAACACACCGTCCGTCAAAATGATTGAACGTAATATCACATCGCTATGTGTACTGGGAGTTGCGTTTTCGCGTCGCGTGTTCGCCAGTGATTATAATATTATTATAATATCGTATGTATGTAATTATTATTATTGAATTCGCGTAGAATGGACATGTGTGTTTTTACTCGAGCAGAGACATAGTATATATTCATCAGTCGACCCTATGATTATACGCGAAATTTTTAATTTATTTTTCAAAGTCGTCCGCGAAAGCCCCGGTGCGCTTTCAAGTGCAAACTTTGTCACGTCCGACCGTCTAAAAGAGAATCGCGAAACGTTTCATCACCGGGCGAGCGAGAAAACGAAATAAATGAGTAAAATAATCACAACGCTTTACTGATTTGTCCGATACGATAACCGGGCGCGGGGTAAGTACTGCAGTGACTTCAAACAATTCTCGACTATAGGTTTAAAACGTAATGCGCGGAGTTCTCGTGATCCGGACGACACTGGGTGGAGAGAACGGCATTCAAAAAAGTTCATTCATAATAGTTTATAATTGAACGTATTTCTCGTATTATATAGTTTATGCATAATTTACAAAACGGAAGAAAATTCTATTTATTTCTATACACATAAACGTATCTACCTTTAAGTCTAAGAAACTAGGGGCGCTAATTGTGTCCTAAGTATGACCGATTTTTTTTAGTTATTATTTTATTTTGTAGGTGCGTTAGTATCGGCATCATTAGTGGGGATGCTAGGGGTGTTTATCACCCCGAAACTCATTATTAGTACTACTTATTGAACGTACAACTAAAGTAGTTAATGTGTTAATATTATTAAAATAATTTAATTTCTTTAAAGATTGGTTAAATAATTATAGATTCTGAGCAGTAGGTACAAAAAATCTTGTGAATTTCCTATGATATTTATTTTTAGATTCTGAACGAAGTGAAGAAGCTAGTGTTTTTACAATGATGTTTTTTTTTCTGTGTACAACTTTTCGTACGGAAATACTTGTCCAAAAGTTTCGATCAGTAACTTTTTGAAACCGGATTTGTCTCTAGACGATACGAGAAGCACTAACCTTGCACACCACTAACGGCCACTGGTGCAAAAAAAAAAAAAAAAGAAAGAATCTAAGCTATTGTCAATTATTCTAAATAGCATTAAAGTCTATTACCTAACCT
>JAIPRM010001891.1:0-33988 GCA_025469315.1 Stegophylla sp. TES_Ste_2020
GCCCATCGTGGAGGGGGGATTTTATGTTTTTTAAAATATTTAAATTACAATTAAATTAAATTTATTATTAAAAAAAAAAAAAAAAAGAAAAAAAAAGATACAAAGCAATAGAATTTGAACCGTAGTTTTATAAAAGTAAAAAAAAATATAGAATATAACAAGAACCATGTTAGTTTTGACAAAAGAAGAGGACGGTTGTGGGTCTCTAGTGGAGACTTACTTTTCTCACAGAAGCCAAAAATGTATTTTAAATTTAGAAACCATTTATTCCGAACGAATTTCACTGAATATACTTAATTAAGTTTTTTGTTAAATTCTGATTGACAAATTAATTGTATATTAGCAAGGATGGGCAATAACTAGTTACTAAGTTAAGTCAGAAGTTAAAAGTTGAGTTACTTTTAAGATAGTCACTTAACGTGTTACTTTTTTTTTTTTTTTTTGAAAGTGACTTCTAATTTAACGAATTATATTTGTTTTCACAATAATGGAGTAACTTATCTGTTAATTCTTTTTTGTATCCACGTTAAGTTACTTTTCGTCTAATATAAAAATTGTTTATGCCTACCTGCTTGAATTTTGGAATTTTATAAAATACCTTTATAGTGATCTATATGAATTTCTTACTTTTCCTACTCAGTTTTGGAATTCTTCAAATAGCAAGATTCAACTTTTTTGGCAGCTTTATTTAAAAAAAAAACAATTCGAGCGCGTCACCACACTACACAAAGCCCGGAAAAACTTAATTATGTAAATTACACTGAAAAACATATGAAATCGCATTATAAATAAAAAAAAATGCTAAAAATTGCAAAAAGTTGCACTAAAAATTTCTAAATTTCAATTCGTACTTGTACGAAATAAATTTCAAACTTACTTAGCAATGAATCCAAGCAATAGGAAAAAAGTTACAAAATGCAAATCCGAGCGTGATCATTTTCACGTGATGCAATCGTCACAAGAGTTGTTTTTTATAATTTATTATTACTCTGTTCGTCCGACGCAATGTTTATATAATCGAAATAATAATAATTATAATAACGTTAAGTCGCATATTATTATTATTATCATCAACGAACGGCTTGCGGGGGTATTGTGCAACTGCTGCAGTACGGAGTAATAAATAATAGGCGCGGGAAAACAGAAGCCGTCTTGTCGTTTGTTAAGCCATTTAGCCGGGTGTTATGTAGAACGAACTCGATTTGTATTCACGAGGAGATTGAAGGCCTCTAATTATAAATACATGATCCGAAATTAATGATGAACACGGCGGTATATTATGTCAGTATATTGACTGCACTCACTCGTTTATTTTTTAAAAATCCAAAATAGTTTAATTGATTACAATTTGGGGCTCGGAAAATATAACAAAGACGAAATATTTATGGAAAAAATTACAAAATAATAATTAAAAAAAAATGATGTACTTCGCTTGCCGGTATGTTCTTCGCACGTCGGGTGGGATTCTCTTGAAGGGTGTATTGCATTTTAAAGAAACGATAAATCGTTTCTTCAATAAAACGATTCTGAACGAAGAAAGTTAATAATATAAAAAATGAAATTAGAAAAAAAAATGTTAGGAAAATATCCAAATATTTTTTTTCACATTTTCAAAATCTTTCTTATATTATTTTCTATCTATATTTAAATTTTCATATAGTTCGAATCAAGAAATGTTGGTTTCCGAGTCGTTTTTGTCAAATTTTGGGTAGTTTTTTCCAAAAAAAAAAAAATTGAAGAATTGAGAAATTTAAAAAGTGACCTCTTCAAAGTACCATCTAGAGGCAAATCCGGTTTCAAAAAGTTGCTGATCGACACTTTTGGACAAGTATTCAAAAAAATAAACATCATTGTAAAAACACTAGCTTCTTCAGTTCGTTCAGAATCTAAAAATGTTAAATATTAAAAAAAAAATTATTCAAAATCACAAAAATGTAAATATAGAGGTACAAAAATAAATTAAAAATATATTAGAAATTTTTGAATACATTTATAAGCTATCAATTTCGTCAGAAAACTGGTTGGCGATGACGTTTAGAAATCTCATTAAACTGAAAACATAGTAGAAAATATAAATATACTTATAGTTTTTTTTTTTTTTTTAAGTAAAATTTCAAATAAATATAATGTTTTATAACACATATCAAATTGAACCACTAATATTTTTTCTTGAGACTTTCAATTTCAATTTTTAAATGTGATTACGAACTTAGCGTTTATTGAATCAAAACCGATTCAAAGTCAAAAACATAGATTTATAGTCTAAAAGTATTGTATTCAGTGAAATTTACATTTAAAATTTCTTTTAAATACACCGAAAATCACGATCTGAAATTATTCTAAAAATTCTCATCTTGTTAGAACCAAAAAAACCTATTTTAGAGTTTACGTTCGTATTACAATTGAGCAAAGGTGTTTATCGACGGAATTCGACGGGAGGGGGGGGGAAATAATAATAATACCTCAAAATGAATGATAAAATGCAAGAAAGTACCAAGAAAGTAAAATCGTCAAAAATTAATACCAAATAAAAGTTTCAAAATTAAATTTGTGACCCAACTCAATGAATGTCTAACCTATTCTAAAATGGCTCAAATTTTATGTTTAGAAAAGTCGCATTTCGGTTTTTTAATCTGTAAGTAAAAAAAAAAAAAAATTCACTTTTCTACAAATTTACAGCCTCTTTGTAATTATTTAGGAACTCGTTGCAGTTGCGAACTCATTGTCGTAGTCGATACGCCCAAAAGGAGAGTTTGACATAAAAAAGAAAAACAAACGTGAAATACCGCCCGAACTAAATTCGAAGGGCCCAAAAACATAGATCATACGAGCGGAACTGGAGCGGCGCATCCCTTTGGCTATCTAAAAAAAAACAAAAAAAAAACACTAAAAAGTAGACAGCAAACGGATTGGAGAGAAGAAATCCGTAGTGTTTCGCGGCTCGTTGATTCTTCGGGTACACGAAATCGGTGAGTACTGTACCTCTAAAACGACATTGTTGATTTAAAAACGAAACGTATCCCAGACGTAAACGTTTGTCGACGTTTACTTTCGGTGCAAAAAAAAAGGGGGGGAAAAAAAATTATAAACGGATACGTTGAATGCGCACGCGCAAAAAGTACGTATTACAGAATAAAGCTTTTACCGAGTCTCGACAACAACTGTTGCAGCGTGTGTGAACGGTGTGAGGTATTGTTCTCGCAGGAAATATAACGGATTTTAAATTTTGTATTTTTCGTCTTCGTTGTTCAATGTCAACGATGACCACAGAACATAATAAACGCTCGACAGAGGAACACTTTGGCGGCGATTTTCAAAGAAATTTACTAGTATGAAAAAGAATTTTTGGTCAATTTCGTGCTGGGTTTTCCCCAAAATTTTGTGAAAAATATTGACAAATTTCGAAAAACTATCTCTCGAAAAGTACCGTCTAGACCATTCACATTCAACGTGCGGCCCACAAAATTTTATAAATATTATAAGAAAAATATTTTGATTATATTTGAGATAACTAATTATATGCTGCACGCTAATACAAGAAGAACAATTATTTAATCTGAATAAGTGGTGTTTCGAATAACCGATCTGAAAACATATTATATTTGCGAATATTTTACTCATATTAAAATGTGAAATATGCAAAAAATGTATATAGAAATTGTATTACTGAAATATCATACAGTAACTAAAAATCTGATTTCACTAAAATAATAAAAATATGTTTGAAAAACAAAACCCCCATTTAATAAAACATTGTATTAAAATAACTGTAAAATATAATTGCTATTATTTATTATAATATTAATGTGTATTTCTAATTTTAAGTATTCCCTTATTCACCCCCTTCCTTGACCTTACACCTCTGTTTCAATTTGTGGCCCGCATAAGGAACAAATTTTTAAGGATGTGGCCCAAGTAAAAAAAAAAGTTTCATTTTTATTCGAGTTGTTTCGAATAAATATAATTCGTTGCAAACATTTTGAAAGAAAATACATTCGAGGAACAATTTTCAAGCCATTTTATTTTGTTTTGTACATATTTTTGTTTCTGGAAATTTAAAGTCAAACTTTACACTAATAACATTATTTGTGTTTATTTTACGACTTTATCATACTTTTGTGCAAAACTACGAAGGTACATCAAATTCATCATCTTAAGACTATTAACTATGAACTATAGACTATAGTTAGATTAAACTTAATTTGGTATTTATGAAAATTTTTGTGTAGTAAAAAAAAATAAATAAGTGCATATTTGTGCTTTTTTTTTTAAGTGTATGCAAATTTAGCATTGAGTTCCGAGTCTTACTCGTCACGTTTGACAAAAATGAATTACCTTAATTGATTAAGATTTAAAGATCATTTAAAAGATTATATTAAACTCAGTGTTGAGCAGAGATAACTTGAGTGTTATCTAGATAAAGATAAAGATAATTGAACACATTTTTATCTAGATGAAGATACTTTTTTTTTTAATAATATGCTAAGAGAATAAATAACTAGAATTTATTTAGATAAATAAAAATATACATTTTTTCGTCATGTTGATTTATAGTTTAAAAAATATCTAAATGCTATATCAGCAGTATTGCGTAAATTGAGAAAATTACCTGTAAGAAACGTTTTGTCAGCAAAAGTACACACTTAACAGTAAAATGTTTATTTCTATATTACTGGAAAATGCATTCAAATTTCTAAAATTTATATTGGAGGCATTTTTAAAAAACTGGTGTGTCAATCTGATATAATTGTGTTCAGTGATAGATTGCATTGCCAATTATTTTTATTGAGAAAAAAAAAAGTAATTGGGAATTTATTTATCTAGATAATTCAGTACAGATGAGCAGATTTTTCGATCCATGTCCAATAAAATAAAAGATAATAAAAATTATTTATCCAAGTAAATTTTATTCTTCTTATTATGCTAAACACTTAAATATAATTATTATTTTAATCAAACCTAAGACTATCAACTTTTTTCGATTATTTCTGCGTTAATAAATATACCAACATAATTTATAGTAATTATTAAAACGGTATGATTGTAATTATTTATTTTTTTGTTCGGTTAACGACTATGGAACAAAAAAAAAAAAACAGAAAAAAAGAAAGTACTTTATTGGAATTTTGTTTTTTCTGAGAAGATCTGTTGGCGGCCACCAACTGACTCGAATAGTTTTTCGCTCTAATCTGTCACTTGCACTTCACCGAGACAGTTATTATGTTAAAAGCGTAGGTAGGTGGTGTTTTTTATTTTTTATTTCTTAGCACAGGTTATGACAGAAAGTTTTACATATATATAATATACAATTTAACGCTAAGTACTTTATTTCCGTCCTCTTGTTCTTCTCCGCACAGGTGCAGTGCTTACATCGAATAAATAAAATAATGAATTATTAATAACGTTTAGTGATGTAAGTTTTGAGAAGACGTTTGACATGATGGATCGGTATGACAGGAGAATATTTTCAGACGATGTCGTCGCAATATTATGCGTTTTTAAAAAACAAACGTGTATTGACTAAGGCGCGCGATATTCGTCAAACGGAAAAGGATAATACGTTTATGGAAGTAGAATTGGGATGATATTATAATGCAGTGGTTCCCAACATGGGGTGCTACCGACCCTCGTGGGAATTTTTAATATTGAAGGGGTGTTTCATTGAAGAGAGAGCTGAGGGTGGCTCTTTAAATTATACTCTAGTTATATAAGTATTTTTTGTATAATTATTAAACATTTTCTGGTATCAGTAATTATTTTTCTGTTTTTTTTTTTTTTTTTTTTTTTTTTTTTATAAAAACCAATTAAGTTTTATCTGTTTTTGAAAATGTTTTTGGGTAATTTACCAGTCATCATATAATTTATCATTTATGATAAACAAAAGATAAAAAGATCAATCGCTTTTAAAGGATTGGTGTTTTTTGTTCAGTAATTTTATAAGAGCAAAGTCAATAATAATATAATTAAACATAATTGTCTAGTGTCGTTAGTATATTTGTTTTTTACATAAAAATCAAATAAGTTTTATCTGTGTGTGCTTTTTAATTTGTTACTCCACTCGGAATCCATTTAATCGAATTTATCGTTTATTTTAAAATTTAACACGTTCTCCGAATCCCACCCGATGAGCTAAGAATAACCACGGAGTATATGTCCGGCATTTTAATTTTCAAAATTGATCAAAAAATTGAATTCAAAATGTGGATTTTTTTTCAGCTTGGCTAATTTTGGACTTGTCAAAATTTATAAAAAATCCCATACTATCCTGACCATTAGTTATAGACTTATAACCGGCCCAGTGCCCATTTATATTTATTTGATATTTTGGAAAAATAAAATGCAAAATAATGCCTATGATAAAACTGAGAGACACGAATTTTTCAAGACGAGCCCGCAAAGTCATCGACATCGAATCGTGTTCGTTTCAATAACTTAACCTAGCCTAACAATAACCTAACCTAACCTGAGATCTTCCTTTCAAAATCGAGAAAGTAGAAGTTTAGTCGTCGATTAGTGAACGCGCGAAATGCATTGTTGGCCCAGGCCAGGATTAACGTACAGGCAAGGTAGGCCTAGGGCTAGCAGTCGAAGGGGCTTTTTTCCCATACAGTATTCCAAAATAATTTACAAAATTTAAGTATAATATTAAAAATGTTTTAGTGTTATAGTTTTTATTATAAAATTCAAAAGCCAAAAATTTTCTGTAGATGAATCAAGAAAAATGCAATTCACAAATCAGTTATCTAACACTAGCTTTTTTTTAAAAAACCGTAACATTTTTATAAGGTCACCTCACTATGGGATTTTGAAAAATATTATGTACCTAGGGCTACGCATTATGTTAATCCGGCCCTGATCGTTACCGTTATGACAGTCACCGGTACGTAAGTCTGTTGAAAAATAATACACCCTTAAGTCCTTTTGGGGTGTATCAAACAAAGCTTGAAAAATTCAAATGGATTTTTTAATTTTGTGAAATGCAATAGCGATTTCCGCCGCCCACAGATGGTATAATTATTGCACTTTACACAGCAGTGATTCTCGTAAAGAATGTGCGCTGCGTGATAACGTTAGAAGTGGATGTGTGTGTGTGTGTGTGTGTGTGAATTCAATGCGGTGAAAAACCTTAAAAAGTGTACTTAAAATGTAAAAAAAAAAAAAAAAACCGCACTAAAAGTCGTTTCGAAGTGCACTGAAAATGTCAATATCAAAATTTCGAGAAATGCTCGTCTTTTCGGTGAAAACAATTTGTACTCCAATGTTCTCGTGTCCAATAATAAGAATATTATATCTAAAAATATGCGAAAATGCTAAAATATGATCTCTTATAAAATATATTAATTTTACTGTAAAATATCAAAATATTTAAAAATTTTATTGTATAATATAATAATTTTATATGTATTATTCTTCTGTTATTTAAGAAAATTTCTTTTTCTTTTTTTTTCAATCTTTATTCTTTTTAAGCTTTCATTTGAACAAATACAAATACCATGTATTTAATGTTTTCAGAAATTCAGAAAAAAAATTTCCAACACCAAGAAAACTCAAATTAAATATTGAAAAATATGTGAAATATGCGTTTAAAATTCAAATACGTAACCGGAATTATATCGAAAAAAGAGCTAAATATGCAAATTAAAGATACAACTCCTGGTGTTATGAAAACCGTTTTTTATATTAGTTAACTGTGTTTTGAACGATTTTCGAAAAACATGCTAACCTAACCTACTAAGTCCCTAACACGGTGTTATTATTATTATTATTATTACGTTATGTTATACTTGGAAATTTTCCACTCTGAGAATATTCGGTTTAGTGAATTTATCGCAGCAACGTTAATTATTGTAATAAAATTAATAATACAAAATAATTTGAACATTATTCGCGTGCGATTTCGACGAATTTGTTTTTGGCGCTTGTCACGAAAATCGTCATACGTGTTCGGCATAGCGAATAACGATTGATGATGATTTTATTAATTGAAATTAACGTTTCTGCGAACTTGAAACGTTTTTGCACCATGATCGCACACGCGTACCGGTAAAATAAACCGAAATCACTTTAAGCGCACGCATAATAATACGTCAACAAATAATGGCGAAAACGTGACTTTTTTCCGCGTTATTATACATAAAACACGTATTGTGTACCCCCCACTCGAAAAACAATATAAATTAGTCCTGAAAACGCATTTATTATATTATATACGTTATACATTTTTGTTGTTCAGCACATGGAGCAGAGGTTCCTAAACTTTTTTTGGTACGACGACCCATTTTGGTCATTTTTTTCAATTTTGGCGACCCACAACAATAACCAAATGTCTTCTTTTTTTTTTTGTTATTTTGCTTGAATAAGATACTGAATAAAAAAAAAGCATTAAAAGCATTCTGTACTTAAATTTTTATCTAATAATATGCACAACTAATTCTAATTATTCATTTATTAATAATTACAAAAAATGTGTGATAAATATTTAAAATTATATAAGTGTATACGATTAAATGAATATTACAAAAAAAAAATGTATATTTTATAAAAATTCAAACATATTTCTAATTGAGGACTGTTTTTCTCAAATTTTGAATAACTATTGAGAATTTTGAATAATAAACACCCTAAAGTACCATACCGAAAAAAAATAAACATTATTGTAAAAAAAACTACCTACTTCGTTCTACTCAGAAACTAAAATTTAACGCGACCCACCAAAAATTTAATCACGACCCACTTTTGGGTTGCGACCCACAGTTTGGGGACCTCTGACATAGAGTAAAGAATATAATATAGAGTAGCCATACCGTATACTGTAGTTACGTATAGTGAATATTGAAGCGATCAAATGGAATACGCTAAGAATGAACGTTTTGAGAAAAATAAAATTATTTTTCTCATTTGGTTGGCACCACTTTAAATTTTCATATTATCATATTATTAGATAAGACATACAAAAACAATAACATTAATTTTAAAGTATGATAACCTAATTTCCTTATCAGTGATCCGATTGAGCAAGGGATACGATATTTCTATACGGTAATTTGATTCTTTTCAACAGGTTACTCTAAGCGTATTCCATTTCAATGCTTCATTTAGATATACGTACTATGGCCACAGGTTGGTTCAGTATCTGTTTCGCAGCCAGTGTATTCGATTATATCATTACGAGCAGTGTTGACCGTAGCGAGATAAATTTATCCGAATAGATCATTTTCGAATACTGAATGGAGTAGCGAATAAGTATTAGTATTTTTTACAACAATGTTTATTTTTTTTCTGTAGACACTTGTCCAAAAGTTTCGATCAGCAACTCTCGAAATTCGCCTCTTGATGGTACTTTCAATTGGTCATTTTTCAAAATTGTCAATAGTTTTCTCGACATTTTGGAAAAAAAAAAACTGTCTCTGTTCAATCCAAACTTTATGAAAATGTATACATATATAGATAGAAAATAATATGAGAAATGTATAGGCGCAAGAAAGTTTTGAAAGTGTGAAGAAAATGTCTGCAAATGTTTTTCTAACATTTATTTTTTTCTAAACATATATTTTTTATTAATACTTGTACTAGATACAATATTTGTAATAAAATGTTAGTAAAAAAATATAATATTATAACACTAAAAAGCGTACGTTTCATATTACTTATTACTTTATTTTATTTTAATAACGTAATTCTGTTTTTATCAACAAATTTATATTCAAAACATATCTTTTTGCAGTTCACTGTTTTGTATTTTCATCATATATATATATATATATATATATATTAAAGATTTTGGTTCAGTTCTTTATCTTTTTGAAAGTATACGACAGTTTAAATTACTAAAACAAATAATGCAATAAAAATAACATTTTTTTATTATGTTTTGATATTAAGAGGGGGGGGGCTATTGGAATTTCTCGGGGAGGGCTAAACCCCCACAGATGTGGCAGCCTATGAATGGGATGCAAGTAAAATAATTCTCAGCGATGACAGCTGATGATGTCAATATTATAATAAATTAAAATTAAACTATTCGATAGTGTTACTTTTGAGATGACCGATAACAGTTTAGGTCGTGTCTAAACAAACAACATAGCCGTAGAAGAAAGAAAGAAAACCAAAAACCGTGTACTTAGACCGTGTATATAGAATTCTACGAATAAACAAACGGAAAAATACGTTTTTGTCGACTCATTATTCTCCCACCTCTCCCCCTCCCCTGACCGTAACTAATTATTGTCACCGCATTAATTCGTTTCGGTTTTTTTTTTTCGCTTCTTCTGTTCGCGGTTCATCGGCGGGACGTAAACAAATACTCCCGAGATTTTAATTTAAAAACGAGCACTATTTTAATTGAAAAATTTGTCAGACCCATCGTCGTCGTCGTCGTCGTCGTCGTCGTCCAATTAGAGACAGTAGTAGTGGGTGGTTTTGTACGAAATAATTGTTACGGAACTTTTCACCCTCCGTGTATCTTTCCCCAAAATTGTAATTACACGACATCACAACACACAATTACACACGACCGCGAAACGAGACACAAACAATTTTTCCCGTAATTCCTTTTAATTTTCTGTTTAGAGGTAAAAATGTGGAATTAAAAAAACAAAAAAACAAAAACCCACCGAAAAAAACCCCAAAAACTTTCCGCGACAAATTCGATTATTAATTTCAAGTCATTTTTCACGGGGAGGAGGGGAAAAAGAAAACTTTGTTATCGGACACAAAATAACACAGAAGGACGTCGCACTGTGTTTACAACTTTTATCCTCTTTTTTTTTTTTTTTTTATTTTTTTTCCATTCGAGGTAAAATAAACGGACGGTTTTTTTTGTTTTTACCATCACCCACTACTTACAAACGTTTGTTTTTAAATTAAATTTATAAATTAAATAAACGTTAATCGGTATTTATACGCGCGCGGGGTTTGAAATGAATAATTATTGCGTCTTGCGTCTGTTATTTCCTGCGCACGCGCGCGATTCCTAACCTATCCCAAAACAACATATTTTGAGTTCGGATGCGTATATGGAAACTAATGTGTTCTCGTTTTTCTCAAAAACACTTTTGCGTTTATAGAAATTTCAAGTCCAAAAGTTTCGACCGGAAAATTTTTTTGAATCAAAATTTACCACCCGTTTGCGATACTGTTAAAAAACAATTTTATGAAAATTTCAAAATTTCAGAAACAGCTTTAGACAATTTGACGAAAAACGCCATTATTTTTTTTCAATTCAAACTTTTTGAAAATTCAGATAGATAAAAATATGAGTGTATGTTTTAGTGTAAGAAAATTTTTAATATTATGTAAAAACTTTCTCTCGTCAAAATATTTTTCTCGGTTAATAGCGGCAGTGGACCCAGGATAGAGGTTATATCTCCCCCCTCCTACTGAATTATTTTCCCGTTTTTGTTGTTTTGCTAGAAAATAATATTAAACATAAAATATAAGAGTAACTGTAAACAAATAATTATAAATATTGAGTATATTCATGAAAAACGAGATAAGATTATGGATTATGTTTATAATATCATAATATGATTTTTGCATATGATTGATGAATAATAAAATTGATTATGAGTAATTATAAAATGTAATGATAAAATAATTGAAGTAGTCTGTTTTAGTTCTGGTTTTAGATTTAATTGCAACCGTTAATTTGTATAATATGTTTATTTTGAATAATATGAACTAACTAAGTACTAAGTACAACAGTCCTTAGTTATACGTATGAAATTTATATATTATATATACTAAATACTAACTTTTACTAAGTACAATAGTACTTAGTTATTGGTTTTATTTCGTGTAAAAAAATAGCTGTTATAGTTTATTGTAGTATAAACCATATAATTATATAAAAGATCATAAAATGAATAAAATAGTAATTCGTAATCAAACAAAATGTATTTTTTAAGTTGAAAATAGTATTTTATTAAGACAACGATACGAAAAAGTTTCAAAACAGATTTCTCGAGTAAAGCGAGTCAACATTAATTTTGTTCCTATTAAAATTTACTAGGCATATTAATAATAAACCGATTTGGAGGAAGGGGGGCAAACATGTTCATTTTTTATTTTGCCCCCCTCTCAAAAGGCTTTAGTCTTAACCAATTTTCCCAAAATCTGAGCAGGATTTGTCGTTGTGCAACAGATGGGCTTATCCCCTCTAATTGTGTTTATTTCTCATTTCGTTCCCACTCTACTTCCAGATTACCCCTCCCCCTCACAAGAATTCCTGGGCAAGCCATTGAATAGTGGAATATAAAACTGGCCGAGTAAAACACATACAATTTTTTTTTTTTTTGTAATACTAACAAATTTTATGGTTTTCGAGGAGCAAAATTGTCTTGAATAAACTGGAAAATCGTTTTTTTAAAACTCAACACAACCACCATGTCATGAACATGCCATCCGCGAGAAGCGAACAATACCCATGGTGCGAAATATATCTGGTTTATTTATCGTCACGTCTTTTTCCTTTTTTGAATAGAAAGCGAACACGTTTTCGAACAAGGAATGTATTTCCAAAATTATCAAAGTTCTTCGAATGAATTGAAAACTGAAAAATTACCTCATACATTCTTTTGAATGTTTATCGCAAAAGTTTGTGCGAGACTAAGTATAATATTGTCGAGAATTTACGAACGTTTTGTACCGCTCATTGCGGACGAGTAACGGAGTTTATGAATAATATTATGAAACTTGAAAATAGATTTCGCGAAAAACTAATTTATTTTTCTCTGGTTTTTACTTGAATTTCGGCGATTTTCCCCCCAAAACTGCAACGTTAAAGTATAATATAACACCGATTATACGAAGTTTCTTCCGAATTAAATGGCCGAACTTTTAGTTTACTTTTATCATATACTCGAAACCGTGAAAAAAAATTGGTATTATCAACGACTACATTGCACGCGATTTTGTAATAGCGACACGAACTTTATAAATTCAAGTAAAATGTTCTCGAATCTCTGCTCGGGATCGTTTCGTTGTAGAAATTATTTATATATATTTTTTTTTTTTTGAATTCAACACACCGACCGATTTTCAGTGATCTCCTCACCCGACTCCCTCCGAGGAGCGAAGAACACCCATGGTGCGACGGTTTTTCAATTTTTTTCGTGTCGATATAATGTATTTGGTGTACGTAAAAACTACTTACAATTACAAAATTTTTACTGAGCACATAATAATATGGTCTATAAACATGTTTCCGTTACTGTAATGTGTGAACGATTTTCAAAAATAGTCAACTTCTAGCTGTTTTTTTGGCCTAACTTTTGCACCTACAGAAAACTGTATGAAAATCAAAGAAAGTTTTGTCTTTAGTATAGTATTTTACAAAAATGTTGAGAAAAACCCCAAAATTCTGTGTTAAAGCTTGCGAGTTTTAATACTATAAACGGTTCAGAACATAGAATATTCATCAATATTTATCAGTAGGAAATGAAATAACACAGAACGGATTGGGATCATTGAAAATTAATATTGTTGGATTCCAAAAAAAAAAAAAAAAATCATTCCTATTTCATACTTATTACACATTCACTGGTAAAGAGAAAATGGTGATTTTTTTTCATTAATACTCTTCATTCTGTGTAATTTTTATTTTTTTTGCAAATTTTGAGAATTGCCAAGGTATTAATGAATTTCCTATGCACGAAAATTAATTTTTAGTAAAATTTATTCCATAAATAATAAGTCGAACAAAGAGAAACAAAAATTTACAGGGAATTATGAAACAAATGATTGTGATGTGAGTGTTGTAAATACATTTTATAAAAATGTATAATATTATATTCATAGAAGTTTTTTTCATTTAAAAATGTTAATTTGAACGATGTGTAGTCGTTAGGATGTCTATAGTACAATAAAATTATAAATACAATACAATATAATGTATTTAAATGTGCATTGCGAAAAATATAATTTACATACATGAATACAACGCGTTTATTATTTTATTTAATAACGTATTGAATTTACATAATTAATTTAACAGAATGCAAATTTTTAATTAAATTATTTGAAAAAAAAAAAAAATTCTCATAAAAACAAAAGACAATATGTTTTGCATACTTAGTGTTTTCATTTTTTTATGCATATTTTTGATTTTCAATTTTGCTCTTGTACATATTTTGCCAATTTTACCTCTTATACAAAACTTCTCATCCCTAGTTCCCCCATCGTGTTTCACCGGGAAAATCGAATACCGAAAATATCGTTTATTTATTCAAAACATATAGTGATAGGCAGTGCTCTCTTTAAATAACAGAAATATTATTCCTACGAATTCGATAATATCACATTTGCCCTCCTCACGGCTACGCCCCTCCCCCCTCCCGTTCTCTTTTTCTCCAGCTCACTACAAACACTATCGCAGGAACACGGTAAACCTCCCCTAGAAAATTGTTATCTTGGAAATCGATTCTCCGGTAGTCCCTCGTTAATTTCCAAACAGTCCCAACGTTCGACACACTCGTGATTCAGTAATACACACCTGATTCTATCTTCTTTTTTTTTTCGAATTTCCACCAAAACTCTTCCACCGATTCACCCTTTTTCGCGAGGCCTCTTTTTTCGTTTTTATTTACTATTTATCTGTACACACACGCCGCCGTATATTTTATTACCTCCAGTACGAGTCGGAGTGACATACGTATTCGTATGCATACAGGGCGATTGAAATTTTATGTTACAGCGATTTCATCATTTATAATTAATATTCAAAATTTAAATTTAAACGTATAATACGATTTTTCTTTTTTTTTTCCATTCAAAGAAACCGGAAATGTTTTTTTTTTTTTTTGTATTATATTGTAATTAGAGTTTGGATGTTTACGACCTAAATATTACTAATATATGCATTTAAAAATGTCAAAATATGCAATTATATGCCTTTAAAGTCCAAATTTATTAAATATATCTTTTTTTTTCAACAATTTTAATATATATATATACAGTGGCGCCCACAGGTTTTCCATAAACCAGTGCAATAATATTACTGGACACCCACCTCACCACTAGATTTCCTTCCAGACACATTGTATTCGTACATATAAATACAAAATACATACTAATTATTATTTATAATGTAATATATTATTATTATTTACAATAAAATAATTGTATTAAATCATCTACCAACCAATACCCATCATGACCCACCCAACCCCTTTTGTTCAACTACCAGTGCAGTTGCACTACTTAATAACCCATGTGGGCCCAACGGTAAATACTAATTCAAAATTAATCAAACACTTATTTAAACTTTTTTTTTTTTTTATATTTTGAGTTAGTGACGTTTCATTTTTACAAGTTTCATATTAGTAAAAATCGTTTATTTGCAGAGTTAACTTCAATAACATAATTTTCATCTAATTTAATATTTTATACAAGTAAATAAATGCGATTAACTATGGTTGATGATAATTGGTAATAATTTGAATAAAAAAAGAGTGCACTTCGCACGATGGGTGTTCTTCGCACGACGGGTGGGATTCTCTTGACGGATGTGTGTTGAATTTTAAATAAACGATAAATCATTTCTTCAATAAGACGATTCTGAACGAAGGAAGTTAATATAGTATAAAAAATAAACGAGAAAAAAAAATGTTAGAAAAATGTCCAAAATTTTTTTTCACATTTTCAAAATTTTCCTGCACTTATATTATTTTCTATCTATGTTAAAAATTTTCATATAGTTCGGATCAAAAAATGATGGTTTCCGAGTCGTTTTTGTCAAATTTTGGGTAGTTTTTTCCAAAAAAAGTTGAAGAATTGAGAAATTCAAAAAATGACCTCAGAAAAAAAATAATAAACATCATTGAAAAAACTTCGTTCAGAATCTAAAAAAAAAAAACAATAGGTAAATAAACCGTTGTCGTTAGGAACACACTTGATTGGTTTTTGCAAATGAACGAGACGAATCGATTACACGACTGTGAAACCGTTAGATTAATTCCTGTCCTACACCTGAACACACGGATGTGCAATAGTATATTATTAATATTATATTGACACACTTTAAAAATATACATTTTTTCGACGACTTCACGTGAAGTAAGATATAACTGGGGAAAAAAAAACAAAAACCGATTAGTAGAATGTATTTTTTTTTTTTTAATGCAATCCGGACGCGGCGGCGGCGGTCTATGAACATCAGACACTTGGAATGATGATACACTGGGTGTACCACGCAGTACGACTTGACAGATGCAGTAACTTTTGTTCTATCAATAATATTTATCTCTCTTTTTTTTTTTTTTTTTTGAAAATTACTACTACAGCTATAAAGTATGCATTTTTTTTTGTGTTTTTAGGACCAAAATTTCCAAATTTGAAATTTTATACTATGGTTATAGAAAAAATTCAAAATAGCCATTTTTTGAATCTGATTTTTGGAAAAATATTAGTGCTCAAATCTCAAATAAAGATTGATCCGTTCGTTTTCTACGACTTTTTTTGAATTTGTGAATAACTTAATAATTTTATTAAAAACACATCATAGAAAACGAAGGGATAAATGTTTATTAGAGGTTTAAGCACTGAATTTTTTCTAAAAATCAGGTTTACGAAATGGCTATTTTAAATTTTTTCTTCAATATTGTAATAGGATAAAATTTCAAATTTGGAAATTTGAGTACCAAAAAAAAAAAAAAAAAATTTAAATTATTAATAGAACAAAAGTTCTTGCATTTGTTACTAAGTACTTGTTTGTACTGGGACACCCTGTATACATACATATACGTAATATATATTATACGCGTTACGAGGGAGAAGGAAACGCGTATACTACACAATACGTATATAAATGACTAATCGTTCACAATGACAATTAATATTTCGTTCACTGAACTCGCTGCAGTAGTTTTATCAAACCGTACTCTCTTGAGATAGGAATATAGTGGGCGGAGAGAAGAATGGGAGGGGGGAAAACGAGATTCACCGATGGATTTTTTGAAGCGGAAAAATAAAAGAACAACTCGAGTATAAAATGATCGTACAGTCATAGGTCCTTAATGCGTTGACGAGTATACGATACACTTTATTTACGAGTACTAATATCATAGTAACTATGTATATACATATATATAGCATGCGTACAATAAATAGATCTCTTTTCCGCGGCCGCCAGTTACAAACCATTTAATGGGGTTGGGGGGGGGATAATGAATATTGAAAAAGACTTTGAAAAACACTCTCTCTTGAAAAAAAAAACGTATTACACAAATGAAATTTTTTTCATGCCATTCACAAGTTATTATTATTATTATAATATTTGTTACGATTTTAATATTTTACAAACGTTTTGAAAAATTTCAAAAATGATGTGAAATTTTTGTTTTCGGAAATTCAATCAAAATAACAAGAAAAAAAAAGAAAAAAAAGAAAATGAAAGAAAAAAAAATTTGTCGACCAGTTATTAATTGAAAAAAAATTTTTTTTTTTTTTTTCGATGAGAAAAAGTATGTTTTTTTTTCAAAATTTTATTGCGCCAAAATATTTCTCATATTAATCTGTCTGTCCTATATTTAAATTTCGCATGAAGTTTATAAAGTTTTGCCAAATTTTGAGAAAACTATTGAAAATTTCGAAAAACGTCCCCTAAAAGTATTATACAGATGCGAATTGTTGTTCGAAAAGTCACCGGTCGAAACGTTTGGACAAGCGAATGAAAAGCTTCACACGCATAAAAAACAATTAAAAAAAAAAAAAATCAATAAATAAAAGTCATAGTAAAAACACCGTAGCTTCTTCGCTCCTCTCGGAATATATAAAAAAAAAAAACGATTTTTATAGGAAAACTGACAGAAAAAATTCCAAAAAAAAATCACATTCTTTTACCCCTTCTTTTATCAATATATTTTTCATACTAGGAGTGTTTATTATTATTTCTACAGCATATTCAGACGAAAAACAAAAACATTCTCGTCCATTTATTTCGTCCTGTTAAATATCGTCCGAAATTCCTCGAGGAAAATAATCATACGTCTCGTTCGAAAATAATATACTGTACGTATAATATTCACCGTATCCCACGGGACCGCAGGAGTCCAATCCTATCGCCGCCGCCGCCGAACGATATTAAAGACAAACATAATAATTGAATTCCCTAACGTTCTTCCGGCGGCGGACTGTCTCATTTTATGAAATCTTTAGAGGCAGCGCGACGGTCGTCCCTGTGTCCCTACGAGTTTCGTTCGCCTTTCAAATCCACACACAAACACACACACACACACACCTGTTGTTGTTGTTGTTGTTATTATTATTACTAGTTGCCGGTAGATCGTTAAACACAAAATGATTTTATATTTCCCCGTATACGGCGGCGGTTAGGTCACGTAGGTCACGGTCCGAGTACTTATTTTCATATTTTCCTCTTGACGCCCCAGCTGTCTGTCTAGATTTTAATACAGAAAGGGACCGCCGAGATGGCGACGCGGCAAAACTACCACTGACCGCCCGCCGCCGCACGGGGGTGTGTGATCCCTGGCACGTTACAAGTGTAGAAAAATTATTATTATTTTTTTTTTTTCTGTGAGAAAATACTGTTTCAGATAATATTATATGCGAGACCGGTGGGCGTATTTAAGGATGAGACTATCCTTCTTATCCCTGATTTAAGACCTCCGTCCCTCGTTCATAATAAGGATTGAGGTTTTATAGTATTTGCATATTATTTCTTATGAAACGTACAATAAAATAGTAGAGTAAGCTCGTAAATTTGTTTCGTGATTCAGAAAAGTAAAATACATATATATATTTTTTTTTGAATATTTTGAGATTTTTTTTGAGGGGTTATAACGGCAGAACAACCACTGACCGCCCGTCGCCACCGCACGGGGGTGTGTGATCCCTGCACGTTACAAGTGTAGAAAAATTATTAGTATTTTTTTCTGTGAGAAAGTACTGTTTCAGAGATAATATTATATGCGAAAAGGATGAGACTATCCTTATCCCTATCCTATCCCTGATTAATGTCCTCCGTCCTTCGTTCATCACAAGGGTTGAGGTTTTATAGTATTTGCATATTTGTTTCTTATGAAACGCACAGTAAAAATAGTACAGTAGGCTTGTAAATTTGTTTCGTGATTCAGAAAAATAAAATATTTTTTTTGAATATTTTGAGATTTTTTTTTTTTTTTTGGGCTGTAATGCTACTGTTAGAATTTTTGAGTTTTTACACGGTTTTCAATTAAAATGAGTAATAATTATGAAATTGAATTTTAATAAACTCGTTTGTTGTTAGTTTATTATCAATCGAAATTTTGAATTTTATACAGATAAAACGATTCGTTATTTCGTATAGTCTAGTCCTTGTTTTAAACATCAATTATTTATTATACAATTTGATGTATGACATATCATTTTTACCAATTTTGGCACCACTACTGGGCTTGCAGGTGGTGCTGAAAATAAAATAAATAGTGTGACACGTCTTTTTAGAGTAGAATTTCATGGATTTGAAGTAATAACGTTTTTTAAAATTTTATTTTCAAAATTCTACCCTAAAAAGTTGTGTCACACAATTTTTTTAAATTTTCAGCACTAACCTAACCTAACTACGGTGATGCTAAAATGGTGAAAATGATATCGTACATCAAATTGTATGAGAATTCATCGTTCATTCGAATGGTGACAATATTTTTTTTGATTCCCTATTATTTATCATAAGATATATCATTAGATTTGATTATCTATTATTGAAAACTATTAGTTTTTTTTTTTTTTTAAAGTCATTTAGCACTTTCACTCAACAGTATTGTAAATACATGTATAATATATATAAGGTATGTTTTCATTTGATGCATTCATCAGGAATTTCATATAAATTATCATCCTTTTTTCAACCCTGTATGTATATATATATATATATATATATGCATTTAGTTGATATTTCGGTCCTTTTTCAAATGAAACCAAAATTCGATTCTTCGATCCCAAAACAACGGAAATCGAATTAAACGCGTTAGAATTCTTCTTAACAAATTTCAAAAAAGAAACGTCGGATATATTGCCGTATTGCGTGTAATAGAAGTTTTAACCGGATTTTTGGCTATCTCACAAAACTATATTGCAATTTCATCGTTTTTATGACGAATTTAGAGGAAAATATGTTTTCTAGGATCTGAGTAATATTGCAAAAAAAAAACACTAATATTTTCGGTGAAATCTACGAACTCGCATTGCAGCAATATAGAACTAGAATATTACTATACGACGACGTAAGTACAGAAGCAAAATAATTGACTTACCGTTCCTACGACCTACTAGTAATGATGATTGTTTTTCCAAAAAAAATATTACTGTATACGTACGTTTTTACGATTTTCTGTTTACACGAGCGACAAATTATTAATTTGAAAATACTACTCAAAAATAAGAAAATGACATGAGTGATCGACTACAGTCCGATAAAAGTCGGATAATATATCAAACCATTTTTTTTTTTTTTTTTAAGTCTCTAAAAAGCAAAAAATAAAAATAAAAAATATTTACAGAATATAAGAAGCGTTATTAAAACCGCAGTTGGGATTAAACACGTCCATTAAAAAAAAAAAAAATCTAAAAAGCATATTTTATATTGTTTAAAATTTATGTTTTAAACATATTTATATAGATGCTTTTTTTTAGATTCTGAACGAAGTGAAGAAGCTAGTGTTTTTACAATGATGTTTATTATTTTTTTTTTTCTGTGAACAACTTTTCGTATAGAAATACTTGTTCAAAAGTTTCGATCTGTAACTTTTTGAAACCGGGTTTGCCTCCAGATTGTACTTTAAAGAGGTCATTTTTTGAATTTCTCAATTCTTTAATTTTATTTTTGGAAAAAACTACCCAAAATTTGACAAAAACGACTCGGAAACCATAATTTTTTCATCCGAATCATATGAAAATGTAAACATATATAGAAAATCATATAAGAAAGATTTTTGACGTAAAAAAATTATGAAAATATGAAAAAAAAATTTTAGACATTTATTTTTTATATTATTAACTTCCTTTTCTTTGTTTTATGTCGTTTAAAGCAGTTTTAAATAATTGAAAAACAAGTCAATTATTAATAAAATAAAATATATTAATTATTATAATGTGCAAATGTTATTGTGAATTAAACTTTTGGGCGAGATTTTCCATACGACTAAAGTATTTATAGAATATATATGTTAAGGGCAATGTGGAATACTACCGGGAAATGTACACATTGCCCGGTCAATGTGGTCCTGCCCGGGTAATGTGAACCAAGAATATTATCAACAAAAACTGTACAGTAGAAACCAATTTATGATTTGTAAAGAAAAATTTGTAATAACATAATGATATTAGTTAATTTTTTTTCATTCCATCAATATAATAATATAATAAATCCATAATTGAATTAAATTTATTAGAAAAATTACATAATGATAATATTACATATTATATTCTTGGTTCACATTGACCGGGTAATGTATATATTGCCCGGTATTTTACATTGCCCGTAACATAATATATATATATATATATATATATATAAGAAAAAAATAACGAAGGAAAATAAAAAAATACATAAACATCGTTGTAAAATTACTAGTTTTTCCGTCTCCCACTCGTAATCTAAAAAAATTCTCTCCCTCTCTCTCTCTCTCTCTCTCTCTCTCTCTTGTTAACATCGTTATACTACTATTTTGTCGTTCGAAGAAATCGATAAAAACCAAAACGTATGTGAGTTTTGAAAATATTATTTTATCCACTCCAAAACGACGACGACGTCGTTGGCGGTACATAATCGATATAATTATATATTATTATTATTATGCACTCTACCAAACAGGTGGCTGCAGTAGGACGTATAGTCTCTCGTCTCTGGAGGAAGAAAATATAAACTGACCATAAACGTCACGAATCCGGCGGCGGTGCACCGTAATATTTTTTTTTATATTCAAATTACGCGCGACGACGACGACGTAACGATTTAATTAAATTCACATTCGATACGAGTAAACCACTATAAAAAAAAAAAAAAAAACAGAAAAAAACCCCTGTGGCCTACGCGTAACACATATTATTAAAAACGTATTTGCGCCTTAGGAATAAAAGTGAAAAAAAAAAAACAGATATATGCACATATATATTTATCAATAGAAATAATGCACTCAGTGAACACATATGTTTATTGTTTTTTTTTTTTTTTTTTTTGTAAAACATATATAACGTACCTCCTCGTGTTTAATACGCAATAAATTAGCATAAAAAAAATAAATAAATAAATGAGAGTCTTTTTGGTGTTACACATTATTATGTTATTACAATTCGTATTTTTCTCGTGTGTGTGTGTGTGTGTAATTCGGATTACGCGTTGATGATTTTCAGTATTTTTACTACTACGCCTCGGGAAATTTACTCGTTTTCTTTTTTTTTTATCTGTTTTTTTTTTTACTTTTGATTCGACAGGTAGTATGCGCAACTAGTAGTTTAAGGCTAATTAATACGAATATTATTATTGCCATTTTTTTTTTTTTTTTCTAAGTCACTGGGGCACAACGGGTTTTCACTTCGATTACCTCGTAAAACAGGTTAGGTTATACATTGAAATCAAAATAAATACTCTATACCAGCATTTCTCAAAGTGTGGGTCGCGACCCGCTGGTGGGTCTCGAGTCAACTTTTGGGTAATTATATAAATTCTTAAAAAATTACGTTTTTAACCAAACTCCACGGTAAAAATGATGAAACGGCGGCACATTTGCATACATTTGTAAAATTTTATTCATTATAAACCAATTAATAAAGTATTAATTTAATTTTGATTTTTAAGAACTACCTTTTTGTTCTAAAAATGTAAAACCATAGGGGTCGCGATAGGTTTTTGAAGAAAAATTTGGGTCGTGGTCCTAAAAAGATTGAGAACCACTGCTCTACACTTTATATTGTTGTAGTTCCACACTTTTTATATATAATATTTATAAATATGGGGACGGATCTCGATTATGTGACAGCAATAACATACATACAAGTATTAATGCAATATTGTAACGTCAATGTTTAATGATTTATAAGTTGGGAATATTGATTATACAATATGTTTACTGACCTGTAAAATATTGATAAGCCATAATAACAATACTTACTTATACCATTGATTAAATTAATGCATATATTATAACTCTACCATTGCTAATGTTATATATATATATATATATATATATATATTTATTTTTTATTTATTTGTATTAGTTTAAATGATTTGGATTACACATAGAATTATTATTTTGTGTTCCCATATGGTATCGGTCGGTGTATGGGTGAGGACGATTTGGGCTAAGTTTTAAAGAAAATAATTCGACCAAAATAATATATGCGTAAATCGGTTTTATAGATTTTAATACTATTTTTTTGATTAATTTTTTTCTTATATTCGTTTAAACTAAAATTTTTTTTTTTTTGAGCTCAAATAAACGCCTTTTTTGAAAATTTAAATAACATTTTTTTTTACGGATTATTATTTTGATTTGAATATATCAAAATTCATAGAAAAATAACCTGAATAAAATTCCGCAGTTTAAATGAGGGAGGGGGAGGGTACTACTTGTAAAAAAATTGTATTTCCACAGGAAATCCAAAACAACAGGTGACGTGAAAAAAAGAAATAATCAAAAACATGGTTTTTATTGTAACTTGAACCTTTTTGGAAAAAAAAATCCAAAATTTTCCATTTTTGCAGTCAATAAAGAGGGTGAGCATGCTTAATAAATCACCCTGTATATATATATATTATAAATACACTTTATTTTAAACAAGTCGAGTGCGTTGAGATTGAAAAATACATATTATTCTTAAAAAACTTTATCGCGATTCCACGAAAATGTTTATTTCAACAATCACAAAGTAAACGTTGGCATTGCAGATTTATTGGAAATTAAATATATTATATTTTTACGGCGATTTCCTGTAAAACCGTTTTTTGTTTTGTCATATTGTCGTGCGTACGCGAAAATACTTTTTCGTTTTTTGATCGACTTCAAAAAAAAAGGAGGTTCTATATGTCGGAGTGAATGTTTATTATTACTATTATTTCGTATTATTATTTTTGCGTTTGTTCGCCGATTTCTCCGTGAATTGTAGACCGATTTTGAAAATTCTCATTTTCGTTTTGAAAGGGTTTACTCTTGAGATGCTCCCCCGTGTAAATTCGTAGAAATATTCCATGTCTAAGGGCGGGAAAAACGGAGGATGGTTTTTTTTTAAGCAGTACGTTTTTTTATCGGTGTATGGACGTTTATGAAGTGGTCTTATAAAATAAGACTCGGCACACCAAATTTACATCACCTATATGTAGAGATGTCAAATTTTAGAAATTTAATTTTTGAGAAATTTCATGAAATTTCTGAAATGTGTATAAGAATAATACTCAATATAACGTAGTTATTCATATAAATATTATTTATGTATTTGTTTAAACAAATACATACGATTAATAAAAAAGCTTATTACTTTACGATTTACATATTATATTTATAGAAAATAACTATATACTTATGTACTATTATTCCCAAATGTCTTATCAAAACAACATTTACGTAAACAAAAACTATTATTCAAATGGTTTTACTGAGAAATTTCTAAAATTGAAATTTCCCACTTACATCACTACCTGTATGCTTACACGATGTCAAAAACGAAATTTGTGTACCACCTGTTTGATGTTCATTATAAATCGGACACGCGCAGTGGGGGGAGGGCGGACATTGTTAAAACTAATGTTTTGTAAAATGCTCGAAAATAATCTTTCAAACAATATATTCTGTGAGAACGAGCACATTTCTAGCACTTCAGTTATAATTGTCAAAAGTTAACGTTTTGACAGAATTCATTAGTTTTTCATAAAATGGCATGAAAATGAAGATTAATCAAATCCATCAACTTAAGAATATTAATTATGGATATTGTTCAGTAAATTTGTTTGTATTTATAAAAATTTTGTGTAATCAAAAGAAATTAAGTGCATAGTTTATACTTTTCTAAGCGCATAAGTTTATGTATGTCTATTACCTTTTAAGAGCAGTAAGTTCCGAGGCTCAGTGTTAACATGAACATATGAAAGATTAGGTCTGAAATTCAAAGATGTGATAAAAACAGAAATCCGATAAAATCAAAGAAGTCATAAGCAAAACAATTTTTTCTCTTATTCAGGATCCCCAAAATATAACCGTAATCACGGTGATCGTTTTATTTGTTTCCTAATAATAAATAACTCCAAAACCAATCGCTAACTCAAATTATTCTAGTCTTCTTAAGTAATGAATATGAAAATGGCAATTTTTTATATTGACCTATCTCAAAATATTATATTGTTGTCAAAAAAACAAAAAAATTAACATAATTTAAGTTAACATAGTATAACACTTTAAAAACTTTCTTTTATCAAAATACTTTCCATATCATTGTCAATCTAAATTTAAATTTTCAAAACGTAAGTTTTTAAGACATTTTTATAAAATTTTGGGTGTTTTTCCCCAAATTTCAGAAAAACAATTGAAAATTTCGTAATTTCGAATGTTCAACTCAAAAGTACCTTATTAAAAGTAAATAGTGATTGAACGAGTTACTGTTTTTTTGAATTTGGAAAAAGTATTTCTACACAAAAAGTTGTGAAAAACAAAACAAAAGAAACGTCATTGTAAAAACATTGTAAGAACACTAGCTTATTTGCTACGCTCAAAATGTAAAATGCGATAAAAATACAAAAAACAAAAAAAAGACTTTTGGATTTCACATGGACACACGAATCGAATTTTTGCGATAGGTAAACATTATGTTAGAGCTTTCTGTGAAGAAAAAGAGACAGAGAGACAGAGACAGACAGACAGACAGACAGAGAGACAGAGACAGAGACAGAGGATAAAGAGAGAGAGAGAAAGAGAGAAAAATAAGAAATTTGCATTAAAATCCAAATATATTTTTTCTTGTCAATGTATTCGCTACGAATAAACAACTTACACGACGAAATCGCTCTACATCAGCTTCGCACCTACCTACAGTACTGCTCTCGTGTAAAACAACTAATTTGATTTAGTAATTATAAAATAATCTTAGACGTGACATACGAATAGCTCGCCTCGGAACGCAAGCACACCTCCTAACCGGTGTTTCTCAGTTTTATAACGCATCACATATCCACACAACAGTCATTTCGTCGCGTGTATTATATAGCCTTTGGCGCGTAAAATCATAATGTAACGTCGTCGTAATAATAATATGCAAATTTCGACTTTCGCCGATAGATATTATAACACACGCGCGCGCATTTTAATAACTCTAATATTATGTACGACATAATATTATACATCTCATACCGAATGCATCGCACGCGCATTACACGTTTGGTATTCGACACCGGTGTTTATATTGCAACGTTGACACTCATCTATATAATATTATTTAGATCAGAGGTTACCAAACTTTTTTTTTTTTTTTGATTCGACCCATTTTGGTCATTTTTTTTTTTCAATTTTGGCGACCCACAATACAATAACCAAATGTTATTAAACCTTTTTTTTTTTTTTTGCTCAAATGAGACACTGAATAGAATTCTGTATTTAAATTTTTGTCGAAAAATATATACAACTATTAAATAACTCCAATTATTCATTTATTTGTTTTAAAAAATGTGTTATAAGTATTTACAATTATATATAAGTATATACAATTAAATGAATATTACAAAAAAAAAAAATATATTATATATTTTATAAAAAGTCAGACATGAGTTCACACCATGCGGATTCTTCACTCGAAAAAATTTTTTTCCCCAAAAATATTTTTCATATTATTGTCTGCAGTCTGTGTTTAAATTTATATAAAGTTTCAATTGCATTTTTGTCTAATTTAGGGCTGTTTTTCTCAAATTTTCAATAACTGTTGAGAATTTTGAATAATAAACACCCTAAAGTACAATACCAAAAAAAAAAAAAAATAAATAAAAAAATAAACATCATTGTAAAAAAACTAGCTTCTTCACTTCACTCGGAAACTAAAATTTAACTTGACCCACCAAAAATTTAATTACGACCCACAATTTGAGAACCTCTGTTTTAGATAAAAATTAACTCATCTAACGTGTCATCATCTGGATAATAATGACCATTGTGTGCCGATTATATTATGATTATTAGCTTAGACGAATGAAATAGGAAGTTTATTGTTGTGTGAATATATTATTTAAAAAAATGCAAGTCTCGTTTGAAATAAACCGATTATAATATTGATTCGGTCTAGGTTGTCATAAGGTTATCACTTACATTTAAAAGTTTTAAAACAAACATAAATTTGTGTGTAGAACTCCTTAGGTTAGATACTCTTGATGGGTGTGTAGAATTTTAAAGAAACGATAAATCATTTCTTCAATAAAACGATTCCGAATGAAATTAAATAATATATAAAAAAAAAAAAACCAATACATTCTTCGCTCCACTCAGAATCTAAAAGTAGTCTTCATTTTCGACACACCCACCAAGAGTATTTGATCCAAAGAGAAAAGAATATCCGCGCTGCGAAATATGTTCGTCTTTCTTGTCTATATGATCTTATAAATAAAGAAAAGAAAAAAATAATAATTACAATAAAAAGAAAAAATTTGCAATTTATTTTTACATTTTCAAATTTTTCTTGCGCCAAAACGTTTCTCATATTATTTTCTGTCTATTTTTGAATTTTTATAAAGTTTGGATTAAAAAAATTATGGTTTCCGAGTCTCTTTTGTCAAATTTCGGTCAGTTAAAAAAAAAAAAAAAAAAATGAAGAACTGAGAAATTCAAAAAATGACCTCTCTAAAGTACCAACTAGAGGCAAATCCGGTTTCAAAAAGTTGCTGATCGAGACTATTGGACAAGTAGAGTATTGTAAACTAAAATAAAGTAAACTAATAAAGTCAAGAAAGGACATAATTCGCACCACGGGTGTTCTTCGCTCCGCAGGTCATTTACTTTTAGTGGGTGTGTTGAAAATTACAACTATGATTGTTCTTTAAATTAATAACATAATATTTCACTGAGAATCGTATTATTGAAGAAATTTGATATTGTATCGTTTCTTTCAAATTCAACACACACACACACACACCCACCAAGTGTATCCGAGAAGTGAAGAATATCCATGGTGTGGATAAATATGGTTTCACCTGACTATTTTTAGATTCTGAACGAAGCGAAGAAGCTAGTGTTTTTACAATGATGTTTATTATTTTTTTTTCTGTATACACTTTTTCGTGTCCAAATCTACTTGTCCAAAGGTTTCGATCAGTAACTTTTCGAAACCGGATTTCGTTCTGCTACAAGACAAGTACATATCATAATAAATATTGATTATCAATTTCATAGGGCCGAAAACGCGTCGTAGTACGACGATTTGATTGCGTTGGGATTTCCTCCGCGCTGCTGCGACAACGGCGGAAAGATTTAAATACGGTTTTTTTTTTTTTTTTTTTTTTTGTTTTTCTATTCCGGTCCGGGATGATATTTATTATACGGATACGTCGAAAATAATATCCGTCTGCGCAGCCCGGAGGAGTGAACAACTCTCCCGGGAGTGACCGCGCGCGCGGTAACAACGTTACCGTGTGGTTATTACCACAATAATATATATTATTGCGTTCACGGCGAGTCGAAATTTAGTTAAAACGCGCGCCTGAACTGTCTCCGATAATAGGATATGATATTATTATTTCGTGTGCTGTAGACTAGGGGTTCTCAACTTTTTGAATGTCGTTCCCCCGCTTTTAAACTTTTATATGAGAACACAAATTCCCACCACTACTATAATATTGAATTATAATGTGTTATATACAAAATATACATTATTTCACATAAATACACCATGACTTTAATTATTATTAATGTTGGGTATTAACGTGAATAACATTTTTCAGATTATTGAAATGATAATCACATTCCTACTTATAAAAAAATAATAATAATAACAATAAAAACAAAATATAGATAACCATAAAAAACATTTTCATGTTCTGCGGTGAAATCTGAATATTTTCACACCTCCCCTGAAATTTTGTGACGCCTCCCTAAGGGGGCGTGCCTCCCCCCAGGTGGTTGAGAACCCTTGTCGTAGAAAGACAAAGACGATTTCACGGAATACGCAGAGAGAGAGAGAGAGAGAGAGAGAAAATTCCACTTTGAGGCACGTTCGACCGAGTGGTTCTAATTCAAAAGAGCAAAGGCAACAAGAGCGAAATCAAAAAAAAGCGAAAAATACATTAAAACTAATAAAAATTCGAGTTCATCTTAATACGAGTATTATACCAGTGTTTCCCAACCTTTTTACAATGACGACCCATACATTTTTATTTTTTGTTGACTAGGCGACCCATTTCTTCCACAAAAAAATAAATAAATAAGTAGGTGCATAATAATAGAGTAACATTAATGATAATTCGTTTATATAAGCAATTTTATTATTTAATATAGGTGAAAAAATGTATTACAGAATGCTGAATACGTATTGTTGTTAATTACAAATAATATAAAAGAAATAATCTTTTATTCAGAATTAACTATGAATAAATACAAGCTGAGAAAATATTAAATAAATACAAAAAAATTAATGTTATTGGTCATTTGGTTGTAACAGTAAAAAAACTAGCAAAATTGATTGCAGGATTACAATAAAAATAACTTTTCGTTACAAAAATATTTTAATTTTATTGTTATTAATTTTTGTACATTTAGTCATTTTTATTTTTATTATTTATTTAGATATTTTCACCTTATTATATTCCTTTTTTTTTGTTAATGAACAACGACCCGTTAAAAAATATTTGGCGACCAAATTTTGGGTCTGTCCCCCCCCCCCAAAAAAAAAGACACCACCGAACGGATTAAGTTATTTTTTTCAATTTTAAAGACTGAATTAATTCCTTATTTTCAAGAACTTTACTTTTGTCGTTGTTATATTTGAGGATAAAAATGGTATTTATCGAGATTTTTATCGAACATTTCTTGGACACCCATCAACAATTGCAGATAGATACTGTATTGAGTATTTGAGAAATAAAATTTATTAGTAATCTAATTATTTCTAATTATTTTTCAATACAATATTTTCCGGTTATTTAATAAAGATGATAGAATATGTATGTACATATATATATATATATATATTGGATATTTTTAAAGCCATTAGTTTAATGAATACTTTTGCATTATTTCTACATCATTATTGGGCGATTTTCGGTTCATTAAAACACTGTATTTACTAATCGACATTTAATACCGTTTTCGAAACAGACTTCCAACTCGATATACCTGTTGAGTCTCGGGTGTAACAGGTGCTTATGCCCCGCACTAATCGATCGCGCATTATCATCTAGTATACAGCGTACATTGAAAATATAAAAAAATAAATTAAAATATTTTAAAAGGAACTGATGGTTTCAACAATGTCATATTTTTTAACATCATAAATTCTAATTCATAATTTAACGTTTTATTGAATTATTTATACCGTGCAAATATTTCTGCACGTTAAAATATGACATTTAAATAAAACGCTAGGCAATTAAAATTAATTTAAGAAAACAGAAAAAATAATACCTACTTACAGTCTATATTTCTCCAAATAATTAATTTAAAAGTAGAAAATGTAGACGTTTAGCAGCAGAATTGGCATATAGATTAATGTTTCAAATATTTTTATTTTATCAAAAAAACGTATTACAAAAAAGTAGAACATATTTTTTCAATCCGGTTTCGAAACCAAGTTTGAATACCGGTTAGAACCGTTTTAAAACATATACTTAAATCAATGCCAAATCCTAAGAAATCCAAAACCTGTATTCGGAATTGAAAACAAATCGAATAAAATAAAAACCATTAGTCAAAATCAAAAATGAAACTATATAACACAAACACCGAATTCCAAAATCGAAAACGCGATCGAAACAAATAAATACCGATTTCCAATATCGAAAACAAGTCCGTAAAAGACAAATAATGGCGTTAAAATTTAAAGGAAAATGTTTAAATGACTGATAAACGGTAATCAAAATCGAATATTTTTTCATTTTTGAAAAAGTGTTATTTTCAGCAAGAGATCAAGTGAATAACATACAGCTACAATTACTGTATGTTAGCATACGTAAATCGTTCAAAAAAATACAAAATAAAATCTGTGTCGTTGAATTTTGAATAACACGAGTCTCGTTTTCATTAGGTCAAAATAAAATTATTAAAAAAATTTATTAGATTTATTCATGAATACTTTCAAACAGGTGTTATTTTGAAATTTTTTCCCAAACGCGAATATATTACTACTGGATTATATCATCGGGTAACTGAAACGGATTTCGGTAAATGATAGGATGTCGTAATTACACGGGTTTTTATCCGAAGGATTTTCGTGTAGATTTCTCATGCGATTCTTTCGCATCACATTTCTCCGATCGATACGCCCCGCACACACGCGACTAGGTCAGTGAAATATCACTCTCGGATTCCCACGTTCCTTGAGAAGTTTCCCCGCGACGGTCGGGTGACGACACCTCCGAGTATTGTTCTCATCTATATCAGTGTTGTGCGTTATCTAGATAACTGATTTAGATAAAAAAAAAAAATATTCGTCTTTCATCTTATCATCTGGATAAAACTAATGTTAATTACATTTTTATCTCATCTATTTAATAAAGTGGTGTTATCTAAGGTAAAATTATCGAGATCGTTTTGAATTTTTTTCAAAGCTGTTTTTGTAAAATTTTAAGACTTTTTCACCAGATTCAAAACTCTGACAATATTGACTTCTTAGTACCATCTAAAGCGTGATTATGATACAAAAAAAGTTCTTCAAATTAGGAAAATAAACATGGAATAATATTTCAAAGCGAGTAAATCATAATCGAGTACTTTATTTTATTTTATACATTGTAAAATTTCCTTTTTACAAATTCGTGTTTTAAATTGTGAAAACTTCTTAAAGGTTATTTATCTATAAAAGTGTCACATCTTCAAAATTTATTTTTCATCGAAAGAATGTTTTACATTGTTGTCTATTTATATTAAAATTTTTATAGAGTTTTTTAAAGGGTTAAAACGTATTTTCGTCAAATTTTGGGTAGTTTTTCCAAAATTTTGGAAAAACCGTTGAGAATTTGGAAAAAATCAACTCCAAAAAGTACATTTTTGAGGCAAATGACAAGTGATTCTGTACAAAAAAATGAACAAAATAAACTTCATTTTTCACTCCACTGAGAATACAAAAAAAAAATAATAATAATACGAGATATTTTTGAATATCTGACATCAAAAACTTCTGTTTTTGGTTAATAAATGAAAAAAATATAAGTAAGGACGACGTTTTATACAAGGTCTAGGAATGCTGACGTGGCAGGACAGTAACTCCTGGCATCAATACACCCACTCGAATTTCGTTGACCAAGTGGAGTAGCAGCGATTGTTCTAAAATCGTAACTTCTCGACTAACTCGATTCCGAACTTTTAAAAATTAAAATCAAAAAGTTTACCCTCTAGTTTAAAACGCGCGATACGAAAACAATCGCTCTCGCATAGGTTTTAAATCGAATAGATTTATTATTCTATTCGTAATACGATTATTAAGGATGTGTATTTTTTTTTTTTTTTTTAATCATACTTAGTGCGTCTCGGTAGTGAGTTTAAAATAGGATGACCATACGTCTTGTTTCAAACAGGATTGTCCCGTTTTTCGGTTCGGTGTTTTGCTTTTCCATTACAAAGGATACATTTAGTAGTAGTTGGTACTTTAGGGAGGTAATTTTTTGAATTTCTCAATTCTTCAATTTTTTTTTTTGTAAAAACTGCCCAAATAGCTCAATATATAGTAATTTTGGTTTTTATAATGTAAACTTCATTTTTATTTTTGTATAATATATTTGTTTTTTGGATTTGTATAAAAGATATATTTTTTTTTTTTTTTGAGTTTTGGGATGTTTATTTTTGCTCTTTTGGTACACTTCATATACGCCATATACTCTCATGATTTTTTTAAAAAATCAAAAAAGGGATTTACACATAAGAAAAAAATTGGAGGGTGGTGCAGCGTATACTCTCAACAAATTTGATGGAAACATCACTGTATAATATACAGTGGAAAAAAGAAGGAAATATTATATACAGTGTATATAATATTTCCTTCTTTTTTTTTTTTTTCGATAGTCAATACGTTATTTTTACTCATTGCAAAAAACTTTCCTGTGTGTGTGTTTTTTTTTTTTTTTAAATATGCTCACTCTTGTTTAAAATAAGCATGTGGCGTCCTCATGGGGAAATCTTTGAAATAACTTTCCGAAAATTTGCAAACTAATTATTAATGACGAAGAGGTGTATAAAAATATCTCAGGGTCAAAGTTATTCGAAACTCACGTGCATCCGTCACTTTAACAATATTATTATGCGATAACATTACTTTCTATGACGCCGACGAAAGCGTTCCGCGGGCTTAACGTTTAATTCTTTCCCGTTTCGCGTTTGAAACTATTAAATTTTACGACGGTAATTTAGTACGTGTTAAACGGGCGTTATGCGCGTCTGGAGACTTCAAAAAAAAATTGAAAAAACAGACTCTTATTTAAAAGAGATGTTAAACGATTATTATTTTCGTTTAAACTTTCGCTAATTTTTTTTTTTTTTTTTTTTTAATTCACGCGCTAACAATTAATTACCAACTAATTTTGCTTATCCGAAACGGAAATATTATCTCAGTATATTATTATAATAATATGTAATTATTCGTTTTGAATCCTTCGTTAGATAAAATGTACCCGTAGTAATTAGTCAGTAGGGTTAGGATTTTGAAACAAACATCATTTTTTTTTTTTTTTTTTTGAAGGGGGGGGGGATAAATCATAAGCAAGACTCTCGTACGAAAATGCGTCTCATTTAATTTCTGTGGCAAAATAAAACCATATTTTTTGCCTATTTCACATATACCTAAATGCCTTTATTTTGCTCTTTTTTGATATTTTATGTTAAGT
>JAIPRM010001892.1:0-33969 GCA_025469315.1 Stegophylla sp. TES_Ste_2020
CCTTTGTTCAGAATCGTTTTACTGAAGAAATGATTTATCGTTTCTTTAAAATTTAATACGCCCGTCAAGAGAATACCACCCGTCGTGCGAAGTACACCCATCGTGCGAAGTATGTCCGGCTTTTATAAATTGAAGTTTCGAAAATATTTATAATTTCAAGCAATTACTGTAATCTCATTTCATTATAGATACAATTTCATATGCGTTAATTAAGGTTTTGCGATTAAAATAACTTTTATAACATATTAATTCTAGAATAAAACTTCTATTAATGGACATAATATCACTATTTTACATTGCTTGGCAAATTACTTATTACAGAACTGTAAATTCTGTATTGATTGAAAGCTGTATTTTTATTTCTCTAAATATTTTTTTTTTTTTTTTCAAGCATAATAAATAATTTAAATAACTCATATATTAGTGTTTCAAAAATCACTAAAACAGAAATGGTTAGAATAGTTTTCACATAGAGTTTTTATCGATACTTTACGCTATTTTGTGTCGGTATATTATATTTAGAGAACCAAATTTGATCCCTCGAAACTTATTACTTGACTTTCTTTCAAATTTAAGTACACTGATTTTGTAAACAAATAAAATTTACTTAAATTCCTATCAAACTATGTCTCTTGGTAGTGTAAAATAATATGCATAACTCTGTTTAATATTTCTGTCGCCCGTCATTCTTTATTTAGTGCACATATTATAGCATATAAAAACAATTTAGTATTTTTTTGGGGGGTCTTTTGTAATCTTCAGTGGATTTAAATTCACCCCAAAGTGATTATCATGGGAAATTTACCATTTTTAAAACAATAGTCAGTCATATGATTGTGTAGTTTTTACAGAATGAATAATGACCGTTTGACGGTATACTCAAAGAAACATTTTTTTACAAATGTGTCCAACTTGTGCTACTGTATTTTTTATTTTTTTCATATAGTACTTATAATCATATTGTTAGCTTGTCAAGTATGTACCATTGTCTAAAATTACGTGTAACGTATATTAAACGATTTTCAAACTATTTTTAAAAAACAAATTTTCTAATTCGGACGTCGTTGTTGTGATAAAGTTACGAACGGTTTGAGACGTTTATATTTACATTAAGTTACACTTTATCAAATTACAATAGACAAAATTAAATGAACTTAAATTAATCACGGATATTGTTAGCAAAATATTATCTCGTGACTCTGCGATTCAATTAAAACTTATTTGTGAAATATTGTGGTTTTTACTGAACCGGATTATCTAAATCAGTGGTCCTCAACGGGGGCGATGAATATTTTATGAGCGATAGGGGGGGGGGGCGGTGAGCAATCCTTGGGCGACATGATGATGTTGAGCAAAATATATATTCACACTTAGGCCTATAAATATTGGAGTAAAATAAAAACTGAAACACAAATACTCCACTAAACGACGTTTCATGGCTTATCTGTTATTATATTTTTTCTGATCGTTTCCAGTGAACATTGAAATATCTAACAGATTGACAGATTTAAGAATTTATTGAACGTTTAACTAATAAAGAATGAAAAACCAGCCCGGCGTTATGAATACGTATTTTTTCTATTAAGTTCCGAATTATACACTTTTCAAATTAATTAATTAATTTTTTTTTTTTTTTCTAAGGAGGGCGTTCAAAGATGTTTTACTCTTTGGGGAGGCGGTGATTTTAAAAAGGTTGAGAATCACTTGTTATCGTAAACGTAATAAATATAAGTATAATAAACGTTCTCGACGTCATTAATTCGTGTGGTGAATTATTTCAAAGACGGTTGTGGAATTAAAATCCGCGTAATATTTTGGCGTAAAAGTGAGTAGGTATTTTTTGCTTTCCCACGCAAAGCGACGTTATTTGCAGGTGCGTAAAATTAAACGAAACGAGTCTGACGCCTCCGGGCGGGAACGGTAAAACGCTTCGCGCGCGAGAGAAAAATATCGTCTCTATACCGAACATCTCATTCGCAGACGCACCATCCGGATCTGCGGGTAAATCGAAACCGACGCCGCCGTCTCGCATTAACCCCGTCTCCTCCGCCGCCGTCTATCCACCCTAAGTAGTAGTATGTAACACAAAACGGTCGGTTCTCGCCGTGCAGGCCTGTAGCCACGGGGAGAAGGGGGGCGGAGGGGGCGTTGCCCTCCCTAAACCCAATCATTGCCCCTTCTAAGAATATTTAAAATATTAGAAAGGCTTTTAGGTAGGTACCTATGTCTTTTCAGCGGTTTCATCATTTAATTGTACAAATAAACTCTAATTTAAGTTTTATTTTCAATACTTAGTATTTTTGAAATAAATGCGTATTATTGTAAATTTCCAAAATATTCTTTTATACATGGATATTTGACGGAACATTTACAGTTGTGTTGTCGTTTATAATGATATATCAGTGTAAATAAATTAGAAATTGCATAAATATTGTTTTTATATTATATACCTTAAAATCGGTTTTCCCCACCTGAAAATTAGGTCTGGCTACGGGCCTGTCGCCCGAAACGTCCGAGAGCAGCTGGCAGCTGGTGTCGGGCGATACAATAATTCTCGATCTCGATCTCGATCTCCCGCCGTGTGAATATCGGTATACGTATTTTGAAAGTTTTCGCTCACCCGCCCCCCCCACCCCAGCCAGCCACCTTCCCGTCGACATCGTTCTCATACATTTTCCATCGGTTCTTTTCACACGACGACGGCGGCGCAACGGTGCCGGCCGGAGTGTTACACGAGAAGTTTTTTAAAAATACATTTCTCGGAACGTGTAAAAAACGAAAAGAAAAGAAAAAGAGTAACTCGAGTCCGGTGCCATTTCAATGGCCGGACGTTCTGTTTATATATATATATATATATATATATATAGTACCTATATCGTATCCACGGCCACCGCCGAAAGGTACTTTATTACGTCTTTGCTCGACCGTTTCATTATGTCTGGTGTGCGCGAGGACGACGACCAGGCAACATTTCTTTATATTGATGACGTGCGTTTTGCGAGACGAGAGAGTTTCTGTTGCGGATTTATTTCACCTCCCCTCCCCCCTTTCTCCTCGACTACGACCTCGTAGACCACCGCCGCCGCCGCCGCCGCCGAAATTACGAATCCCGAGTACACGTCTCTATCACTGCCTGGCCCCACAATGACGATGATGATAATAATAATAATAATAATAATAATATGCACGCTGGTAGGGCATTTTTTATTTTTTTTTCCCCCCGTCTTTTTAAAGCACCGAGTTCTCGTGTTTTATGATGTATTATTTCGAAATTCGGACGACGCGCCCGGACGACCGTAAAACGGAAATGTATATTATATATACCGACGCAATTACGGTTAATTAAATTATAAAACCTCACGTGTCCGATTTCGTTGTTCTGTTTTGCTTTTTTCTCTCTCTCTCTCTCTCTCCCTCTCATTTTCCCAAAACGGATATAAATAATTGTTAGCACGCCGAAAAAATAATACATTTTATTAATGGAAATATTATCTTTGTCTTTTTTTTTTTTTTTTTTTTGCATCTACCAAATTATTCATAAAACCAGTGAGTTAATTAGTAATTATTATAAATTGCGGATGTTTTGATTGTATCATAGATAAAATTAATGCATTCGTGATGGCTTTATAAAATTATAACGTATTTAATTAATTAAATCTGAAATAATATTCCATCGACATGTTATGTTAATTATTTAATTTTACGATTACACATATAAATAGTAGAATTTATCACATAAATAGAAGTAGGTACTTAGGTTTTATTTTCTTTTTTCCAAACAAAAAACAATAATCAAAATATTTTTTTTTCGTTTTATGTTTTTTTTTAAGAGATGATTTTTGTTTTGGGTTTTGATTTGTTTAACACAGAGGTTCCCAACCCTTTGTATTCTACGCCCCCTTTTATAGATTTTCGAAAATCTCGCGCTCCCCTTCTCTATGAGAATAAAAAAAATTTATCACCTTCGGTGTACACTTTACAAATAAATTACACATGTTGAGAACGACAATTTTTGATTGATAATAGTAATTATATAAAATATCAAAAAAAAACAATAAGCAATATAATGGATGAATAATAAAATTATATAGTAATAAATAAGTATAAAATAATAGTAATAAGTTATGTTTGGTTGCTAAGCACTAATTGTAATCTTTATCCATTAATTGATACTTAAAATGTAATAGTCGTTATTAATTTTTAATTTTTCTATACATTAATTAAAATTTTTGCTTTACGAACACTGCTTGTGCCTCCCCAACAATGTATACACGCCTCCCAAGGGGGGCACGCCCCCCTGGTTGGGAAACACTGGTTTAACATTTTTTTTTTGTTTTCTTTAAGAAGTTTTTAATCCCCGAGTTATTTAGGTAGGGGTCATTCTGAAAAATCTAAAACACTCTACGCGTTTGTGGTGTCTACGTTATAACGGCTGTAGGGTTTGGAGTGTATATTTTCGCGCAAAGTAGGGTTGCTTTCGCCGAAATGGGATATAAGTCCTCAATCATTGGCGTACATAATATAATATTATACGAAATGAGGGAGTGTGATATATAGGTGTTGAACACCACCCGACTCGGAGACATTTCATCAAGATATTTCAGTCACTGTTCAAGGGGAACTACTACCTATAGTATGGCGTAACGTTGTATTATATTTTATACAATATAAAATAAAAACATCACATGGAAAAAATTGCCAAACATTTCTGTAACCTCAAATCTATCAAGTGCCATTTTTATGTTATATTAATAACGTTAGTTTATATCATACGTATTCCTCTTCAGTTTTATAAGATTCGGTTATTTTGTTACGACTCAAAAGTTTCTGAAACTATTCTATGATAACTTATACGTGTACTGTACATAGTATAATATGTACTATAATATTCTAAGCGTACGAATAAAAAATTAAAATTAAAATTAAACAACATTGTGAAAACCATAGATAATAAACGAATGGATAGGACATGATAATTTTATATAAATACATAGATAATATTAGGACGATTCAACTACTACCTATTTCTTTTGGCAGGCACTTATTTTAATTTTAAAATTATTTTTAAATTGTGTGTTAAAATTGTATTTTTGTTATGACCACAATATTATATACATAATTTTTAATTTTAAACCGAACTAATATATAAAAAATAAATATTTAGTTATAAACAAGAACTTATAAAGACTAGCAAGAAAAAAGGAAGATATTAATTATTAATAATAAATAATTCTTAATTTATAATACACTTATTATTTAGGTACAGTGCAGTGCTAAGAAATTAGTGTACTAGTAAAAAGTAAGTTAGCCAAGTTAACCTAACACCAAGTAGCATGACATAAGACTTTATTTTATAACGGTAATAACTAATAAGAATTGTAGTTGAATGTCGAGTTGAGTGTCAAATAACAAAAAGCCGGATTTATCATCTATGATCACTATAGTAACAATTCATGGCACGAAAAGGAAAATAATCGCCTCAGCTTCTTATCATTTGAGAACCATCGATTAGGCCTCTTCGCTTCGCTGGGAATCTAAAATGTAAAATGTATATTCCATAGCACCAATATCGTTAGAATTCAGAGTCACGCAAATCTTAAATGCTCTATAGCGTCAATATCACTGTTTTGTTCGAAGAAAATACCGACTTTTGGAACAAAGTCGAAAAGTATACCACCGATAGATATCCCGAATAGAATTACAGGTAAAAGAAAGCGGGCGAAAATCGATGGAGAGACAATTGCAAAAATAACAGTTCTTTATAGAAAAAAAAAAAAAAAAAACAAAGAAATAAATACCCCGGGTAAAGCTCAGTTATTATTAAAGTAAAAATAACTCGTGATCACTTTTGTATCCTTTTCCCTCCCCCCGCCACCACCCTTTTTATACCATTACTCGGAATGCTCTGCGATAACATCAGAATTTGTTGAACGAAAAAAAAAAAAAAGTCGTCGTCTGCACCTTCGCTTTGTGTGCGATAAATGCAATGCGAACGCCGCCGAACATCGTTTTCCGAAAGACGAAAAGTCTCAAAATAATGTTTTTCACCGTCACAGCGATTTTCGTTCAAACACAGTCACGATTTTCCGCGATACCGCGAAATTCAGATGAAAAATGAAACTTAACGTTTTTTTTTTTTTTTTTTTTTTTTAGAAAATCCGAACCAACAAATCCGCAGACGACTTAAATTACGTGTGACGTCTTATGTACGTACACGTTTATTTTTAAAAAATATGCACTACTACGCGTCACCGGCGGCGGCGTTCGAACAACGACTTTCGTTGGAACCGAAAACGCATTACACAACACTCACAAGACGATATACAGTGTGATGGTACTAAAAGTACAGCAGTGTGACGTTTGTCATTTATTTGTCACTAAAGAAAGAGTCGAAATCCTATAAAGTGTGTCTCTGCGTCTCCATTTTATCACAAATATTCTGAATGAAGTGAAGAAGCTAGTGTTTTTACAATGATGTTTATTTTTTTATTTTTTTAGTTTCGATCAATAACTTTTTGAAACCCGATTCGCCTCTAGATTGTACTTTAGAGAGGTCATTTTTTGAATTTCTCAATTCTCCAATGTATTTTTTGGAAAAAGCTACCCAAAATTTTACAAAAACGACTCGAAAACCATCATTTTTTGATCAGAATTTTATGAAAATTTAAACGTAGATAGAAAATCCTATAAAAAATATTTTGGTGCAAGAAAATGTTGAAAATGTGGAAAAAAATTTTGGACATTTTTTTTTCTTATATTATTAACTTCCTTCGTTCAGAATCGTTTTACTGAAGAAATGATTTATCGTTTCTTTAATATTTAATACGCCCGTCAAGACAATACCACCCGTCGTGCGAAGTACACCCGTCGTGAGAAGTATGTCCGGCATTTTATATTCAAGACTGTGTCCGAGTCGAATATCGTCGGCAGTATTAATATATTATGCTCAGTAAGGTTTTTAGTCTATTTTTTTTTTTTTTTTTTGCTAGTACTCTATTTAAGTCACGAGCTTTTTGGATTTTAAACGAATCCTAGAATTCGACTGATAAGAAGATCATATAACGAACCTTTCGGCTTTCACCGACCTGAAAGTGCGGTCTACAAATTTATTACTATACTTATTACTTATTACTAATATTTACTGTGTTATCGAGTCAGTGTGCAGCGAGTGATTTTATACTTCTCGAATATTACCAATCCTCCTTGAAAATAGTTTAGTTTATTTTACGGAAGTCAAAAAACCCTAAGATTTTACACCTAAAATATCACCTCAGGTAAAAATATTTTTTGCAATCATGCCTTTGATTTTAGAATGATTGTGTTTTTACAATGATTTTATTTTTTCTTTCTGTGTACACTTTTTCGTAGGGAAATGCTTGTCTAAAAGTCTCGATCAGCAACTTTTTTTTTGCTTCTAGTTGGTACTTTAGAGGGGTCATTTTTCGAATTTCTCAATTCCTCAATTTTTTGAGGGAAATAACAAACTGAAATTTGACAAAAAGAAGACTCGGAAACCACCATTTTTCGATCCAAACTTAATGAACCTTTGAACATAGATAGAGAATAATATCAGAAATATTTTGGCGCATAAAAATTTTTAAAACGTGAAAAAAAATTACCATAGGATATTTTATTCTAACACTTTTCTCTCATTCTTTTTTTTTATTAGATGAACAAAAAAGTAAAGAAAAGTAAAGCAAAATAATGTAAATCAAAGATAAGTGTAGACAAGAAAGCCGGGCATACTTTGCACCACAGATATTCTTTGCTCCTTCGTTCAGAATTAATTGTCTTATTGATCTGTCGTTTCTTTAAAATTCTACTCACCCACCAAGAGTATCTGTGACCCGAGGAGCGAAGAATACCCTCGGTGCGAAGTATGTCCGGCTTTCTTATCTATACTTATCTTTACTTAACTTTTTATATTTAGTTTTTATTATAAGTTATATATATATAATGATTTTAGGTAATAATTTAACAATTGGGTCGGGATTTGAGTTCCAACTACTCTCAAAAAAGATTAGATCATACAAGTTTGGGAACTACTGCTTTAGATCAGTGTTCGCGATCTTAACACATTTTTATACGGGCGGTCTCCCTTCGAAATACATTTTAATTGCATTTTAGTAATTTTACAGTAATAAAATTGTTGTAACTTAATTAAACAAATCGATTTTCTAATAACACAATATTTAAAACGATTTCGGAACCACTGCTGCTCCTAGATCATTTTCGTGGAATCCCAGTGCTCGACGGAACACGCGTTCATAAGAGCAGCTGTTATGTCGGCCATTTACATGTGACACACACACACACATTAATAATATAAAGGGACTTAGTATAATTACTACCGAGAGCTGTTGTTCCCCTCGCACCTCGTCGTGCACTCCGCGCGTCGACTACCCGCAGCAGTATCATCAGCATCTGTAAATACAATTGCTTTCGGAGTGTCTCGACAGTGATTTGTGCGCGGTCGTCCGACTCGCGGTTTCCGGAACGCAATGTTCGCGACCGACCAGTAGTGACGGCTTCATCCCCAGCCGCCCCTAATGGAATAACATCATATCTCGAGTCATGTAATATAATACTACCGTAGGACCTTGAATCGAGCCCTACTGAAAGGTTAATGTCCGGACACATTATTGTTTTTATCGAATCCGAGGAAATATTTTCTCTGTGAGTTTGACTTTGGTCCGGGGAGATGAGATATCGTTCGATTTTGAATCATTGGTTTGAGTCGATCAATAATCAACAAGTAGTACTTAAACCGGACACGACAGTTTTTACGTGATAATAAAATATGTTTTTTTTTCTGCTTGTAACACACAAATAATATGTTGTAAATGTTTTAAAAAAAATACTACACAAAGCTTTAAAACTCGAATAAAATAATGGAAATATAATAGCTTTTAAAGAGAAAACACGTGAGTATAAAATACCTGGACATACACCATGCCACTATGGGGGGATACTTGTGGTGCGTGTGTCAAATTCAGAAAGACACGTTAAATCATTTCTTCAATAAAATATAACACTAAGCGGAGTTTCGGTATAGTATAAAATAATATTATTGTCAGTTTTATGTTGAATATTTTTGACAATATTTAATTATTCATGCAAATAATCAATTTCGCCTGGTTTTCACATTGGATTCTCTAATAATTCAAAATTTACTCAACAGATTTTAACAAAAATTTTAATAAAAGTAGACCTAATATGTAAAAGGTAAAATAGTGTTAAAGGAACGTAACGACCAATTATAAATTTTAAGGGGAACAGTTAAAATGTTTTTTTTAGAGTTTTGTTTTTTTTTTTTTTTTTGGTGCATTATTATTAATAATTAAAAAAGACGCAAAGAAAAAATGAATACATTTCCACATAGAATATAAACAATTTTAAATTGCTCCCCCGTAGTTTTACGAATAAGTTGTTACGTTCGTTTAATACTAAACCAATTATATTATATTAGTAAGTAAAGTAAGTTTTCATAAATTTTCAATACTTATAATACAACATAAAATGATTGGATTTAACGTATGATTACAAAAGAAAAAACTCTCTAGACACACAACAAGGAAACAGTAAAAAAAAAAAAAAAATACAAATGTTTTACACGTAGATGCTCCTTAAATAAATATTAGATATAGATATAGATAAATAGAATTACTGGAATTGGAATAGCATTTTAACTAACAAACTCCATATTTACCCGGAAAGATGTTATACTACATAAATCACATGACATAGGTATTAGAAAAATATGACTACAACTTTAATAGAATATCTGAAAATCAAACTAGGTATAGCATCGACTTGAAGAATTTGTAATTTATTTTACTTTGTTTTCTAATCCAATGCAAAAAATTTAAATTCTTATTTAATGTGTGTTTTGTTAAACTGTTAAGGGTAGAAGAAAACTTAAGTTTAATCAATTCATTGTTTCAATGTCGAGTACCTTGCGAGAACCTTGTTTTTATCTTATTATGTATATTTATTAGTTAAGAATATTAGGATATAAATTAATAATTTTAAAAATTTATTTATATAACAAAAGATTCATTCAAAATTGGAATTTGTGAATTTATAAAGCATCGAGCATAATATTAGTTTATCTCGAATACACTTTAACACGTACCTCCATCCTAGAATAATGAATTATGTAAATAGTTATAAGAATTATATTCATATTTCATTTATTATTTTTCACAAAACTGCGTCGTGTAAAAATAATAATTATTATTATAATCATTTATAATCATAGCAGTAATTTTGTTTCACTCTATTTCGGGCGACGTGAAAAAGAATAAAAATACAATACTATAATAAACGTGCGATGAAATGTTATAATAACTGTACCGATGTGTTCCGGCACAACAATTCGTTCACCGCCACTTGTTCACGTCTAAACGTTTGAAATAAAAATATACAAGTCCGTTTGTAATATTATTTCTAATAATAAAGTGACTTTCTCTCGCCGCCGCGAAAACAATCGTACACGGCTCTAATCGTGGCTTCTATACTAAGTCGGAACAAAGTTTTCGTCCCGTCACGCCCGTTCACCGGATAGATCAAGAGTTGTCGCTTCACATACACTATATACGTAGTATTGTTACAAGGATATACGTCACTTTGTGTAACACTCGAAATCCTAAGAGCATTTAACTCGCTAATTAGTAACCGGCAATAATAAAATAATAAAAATACGTCTAGAATAAATGTTTAGCTATCGTCAGAATGTTTTTAAACTATTTAACATTTCGACAGATGTACACAAATTTCATTCTCATATAGTTACAAAATTTCATCGTGAAACTTACTTAGTTGTGACGAGTATTTTGTTTTTATTTTACCATAAATACAATTGTGGTAAAAAAATAACGTCGAACTGTTTTAAACCGGAAAATTCGTTTTTAATTTCCACGATAAAACAATAATATTATTATTACATTACATTTTTACTGACGAATAATTAAATCGATATGGATTGTTTCTGGTACCGCATGCCATAAATAATGTTGCTGACGACTTGAAATTGTCAACGATTATTTATTACAGGATTTTTGCATTCTCCGAGTTCAATATTATTATCATTATTCGTGGTTTGCTCAGAATCGTTTTTTGATTGCATTCAGAATATAAAATATCACATAACTACACTATCCGGGCCTAGTAACGCAATCGTAAAAAATATTCTTCTCAAAATTATATACACACACACACACACACACACACATAATATGTATATTCTCTAACACTGACGTATAGTGATGTGAGCTTCAAATATTGTTTTGTAAATCAATGTGTAATTAAGTTTTTAAATAAACTATTAAAATATTATGCATACTGGTTGTGCGATCCAACGCTAATATGTGATTTTATGTTTGACAATTTGATACAACTTCAAAAAAATTAATTATACTTGAAAAATTTAAAATAGTAATTCTAACAAAATAAACTCACGTATAGGATGTGTACTAAGATTTAAAAATGTCGACAAGGGAGCAACTTAGTGGATTTAGAATTAAATCCAGGGTAATCAAAGTAATGGAAAAACGGAGAATTAACAAATCCAAATTATTCTCTTCTAAAGTCATAAACTTATTGCGTTAACTTTAATTATTATTACTCATTCATAATATGTAAGTAGTAATTACTAATAAATAACTTTTTTCTAACTTTGTTTACACGTATTACATACAAAAAAAAATAAATAATGTAATGATAGTATCACAATAAAATCTATTAACTAAATCTATTATTATCTACAAAATAAAAGCCAACAACAATTGTGTCTTGTGATACTTTTTTATACAAATTTTTATTTGACTTAAGCCCCTATGTCATAAATTTATTCTCAGGAAGAAGGGAGGCCTCAGGGGGAGATATGAAGTTAAATAGGCGTTTTATGAATCTTTATAAGCCTGGGAAATGTCTGCAACCCAGGATAACAAGTGGGTATCGGGTGAGCTTAAAACATCAAAAACATATTTTACTAAACATATGTGCGGGGCATTGAATCAACACATGGGTGTTAGTAATGTCATGTTTGTACACAAAAGCACTGTAAAATTCCTATTGAAATATTTTTATTTTTAAAATGTATAATATCTTTATACGATTTTTTTATACTGGGTGAGGAGGAAATGTGCCATTTTTCTTCTCCCCAGATCTACCACTGTCGAAAATTTAATAAAAAACAAAAAAAAACCGTTCTAAATCTTTAGCGGAATATCGGTTGTACGCGAAACTGTGCAATAACAATAATATATATTGTAACCGGAACACCACAAAACAGTGTTATTGTTACTATTATTATTTTGTGCTAGTGGTCCGACACAGACGTCTACGCAGATCGTGTAATTTGTTCGACGTTGAGTGAGAGAAACGGACAACGGGAGAGGAGAGAGCGCGTTCGAGTTCGAGTTCGGTCAGGGCGAAATGAAACTGGAAAAAAAAAAAAAATTCTCAAAAATAAATAAAAACTCGGTGTACGTGTATTCACGTTTTATTTATTTGCGCGGGAATAAATATTATCCTCCGGGCAGCAGTTTGACAATATTACATTGTTATCGCTCGAGCGTACATCGCTCTATTGTTATGAATGACCTTTTTTAACAGGCCGTTTACGCATCGATACTCGTACAATTTTTTTTTTTTTTTCTAATGTGTCTTGTACCTATTACTCGCGAATTTTTATGGGTAAAAAAAAAAAAAAAACTTTGAATACATTATAAACAAAACAAAATATATTTATAAATATATATATATATATATATATATATATATATATAGGTGTATATATGAATAGAAAAATGTGCATTTATCAATTATCTTTTAATATTTTATCTTAGATATAAATATGATACATTTAATTGTTTCATATTGCAAAATAAACCAAAAACTTAGTAAATGGGTATCTGCACTTAATGTAGGGTGACCATATTTAAGAAAATAAAATACAGGACAAGAATATTTTTTATAATATTTTTAAATAAATAAGTATTTATTATATTATATTTATGTTTTTTGAATAGTGACAAAAGTATAATTTTTAAACTACTTATTATAGATTAAATTTAAACACATAAAAACATTATTTTGAAAAACATAAAATAACATAATGAAACTAAATTGATACTTTTTAAAAAATTTTCAAATCCTTTATTCATGCATATTGTATACTTTACTTTCTAAAAAAAAAACTTGTTAATTCATTTTACGGTTATAATTAATCTAATGGTATCCAAAAGATTTCTAGATTCTTACATTATTTTATTCAATAATTTCATTTCAAAAATTTTAAATCAACAGTAAGTCAAAAAACGGGATTAATATGGGACAGATTTGAAATTACAGGACAAAAATCGTCCTGAGGGAAGTTTGTCAGGACACAGAGCCGAAATAAAGGACAATCTTGTATAAAACAGGACGTATGGTCGCCCTAAATTAATGTATCCCATTAAATAAATATAAATAAATCCCAACGTCAATAGGTTATTGCTTCAAATAAGATGTTCTCTGTGAACATTTTTCGTCGTTATTAAAGTGAATCAACAAGTCATAATTTATAATAATAATTAACATTGGTTATAATTTTTTCATTTTTTTTTTTCCCCCCATGTAGGAACGGCCATTTGGTGGCGTTCGTGCTAAATTCGGCTTTAGCTACAACCCCCCCCCCTCCCTAGGATGAAACAATATTTGACGACCCTGCGGCCAATAAGCATACAAAATTCATCAATAAATTCTCGAAACTCGGGGAAAACCCAGTGAGGGGGGGCGGGAGGGAGTGAGCGGTTTAGGAAAAAAGGGCACGATTTTAATATCGTTCGCTCACCGAGCAATAATATTAACAAAACATCGACACAATAATAAAATATTATAAATTATTTGTTTTTGCTACGACTTGAAACGATGGTACACACACGTCATCGTCGTCGTCGTCGTCGTCGCCGCAAACAACGCGAGGAGGACGATATAATATTATGTGGCGGCGGCGGAGTTCAGAGCAACAACAACCGCGCCGGGCCCGCGTTGAACTCTCGGCGGGCGTTGATAAGTTTTTGGAGAATTATTATTATTAAGTCGTCGCTCGGGGAAAACGCGAGCACGGTTTACGACGAGGAAATAATATTTATGTAACCGGGCGCATACATCACTTCTCGCGCCGCCGCTCTGAAATTATCGTTTATAATGCAAACCGAACCCTTTGTAGTACGCCGCCACCACCGCCACTTCGCAGTCTCGACGTTTCAGTTTCAACAACAATGCCGCCGCCCGCCCTTCCGGTCCGTCGGATTTCTAACCGTAACTGGTTGAATGAAAAATAAAAAAAAAAACCGGACACACTACGCACCGTGTGGGTATTATTCGCACGTTGGGTGGATTACACTCTTGGCGGGTGTGTTGAATTGGAAAGAAACGATTTGTGCAATAAAATAATTCTGAGCAGAGCTTCGTTTAATGTACAATAATAATATTATTGTCAGTATTTATGTTTGAATTTATATATTATTCGTGCGAATGATCAAATTTGTATAATAAGTTATTTAATGATTAGCGGATACTAGTATCACCATCGTGGTTGAAATTTTATGGAAATAACAAAATAATAAATTCATTTTTTGTGTGTTTCTATACTTATATTATACTGATATACACGCATTGAATTGAAATGTAGAAATAAAAAAAATTGTATTCATAAATCATTTACGAAAAACAAAAATTGGTTTTCATATATATATATATATATATATATTCACTTACACCTATTAATATTCCATAAATAATTTCAAATTACAATTATAATATCAACTACATTAACATTATAATTAAATAATAGCAACATTAATTATTGAAAATCAAAAACAAAAAAAAAATGGGCTATGATAACCTAACCTAACCTTGAGTTGCGGCCCGACAATATTAAATATTTAATTAATAATAATAATAATATTTAAATTAATTAGAATAATTAAATATTTTTAGCTGTAAGTGAGTTGCGGACCGAGTAAATCCCGAGTATCAACCTGTTGATACAGGTGAGCGTCGCTTCTTTCCGCAGCTCCGTTCGCTTCGCTCACTTCACAGAATTGCCCTAGCTTACTTCACATGCCCCGCACGCTAATTTCAAATAATTAGGTATTCAATGGGAAGGATCCCAAAAACCCTATGAACCTCTGCCGTAAATACGCCACTGACGTACGAACAAATAAACAGAAAAGTGAGTATACTTACATTTACATGGGTACGTACATGCTCAGCTTTACCACTGAATACAACAATTTTGAAAAATGTGCGGTTTTTTAAATCTACTATAGGTACAGGTGGTTTTTATCTATATATTTCATGACAAGTGCAGTGCGGTTTTTGGAGTCAACGAATACTTTAGAATCTATTAAAATCGTTTAAAACAAACTATCACTCGAATTTCCGTATCGGTCAATGATATTATCATATAATATTGTATAAACGGTCCAATTTTATTTGTGTCGGCCGCCTTTGCGCCGTATTTCGGTTCCTGAACAAAATATATTGGTCGCGTTATTAACGTTCGTTTGTGATCTGACACTCGGGCGGGGGCGTACTCAAAGTTTTTGCGTTTGTAGGCATGTAAAAAAAAAATTGCCGCCCCAATTTAACTACACCTGAGCGCGAGAGTATTTAACCAGTCAAACTAATTACGAATTTATAATATAACGGGGGTGGTTTTAAGAAGTAACTTTTTTTTCTACGGCTCATTGTTAATTTAAAGTAAAATATAACGTTAAAACTCAACCGAATACTCGGGGAATAATTTATATATAATTCAAAACTGGGCCGAGATAACTAATTTTTTAACCACTTTTAGTTAATCTCATTCAAAAAGCTAAACAAACTAAACTCAGTTAGAGTTAATATTTTAAATTTAAATGAATCTGAGTGCGACTATATTATGTAGTAAGTAAAGTTACTACACTTTTTGGGATAATAATAACTAGGCCGAGTTAAAATTTGAAAAATGTAAGTTTTTTCTTTTTAATTTTCTTTAACCGCCATTCAGGCCCGTAGCCAGATCAAATTTTCAGGTGGGGCAAACCAAATTTTAAAGGGGCATTAAATATAAAAAGTCAGCATAATTTACAATAATAAATCAATTTCGAAAATCGAAACGAACAATACTAAATATTAAAAAACTTAAATTAGAGTTTACTTGGATAATTAAATGACGAACATAGAGGGTCGTGGTCTCAAAAAGACTAAAATCTACTGAAAAATACATACCTATTTAAAAAGCCTTTATAATATTTTTAAGTATTCTTTTGTCGTGTTTTCCCTTGCATAGGAAAAAGAAAAATAAACACACAGATCTGTAAAACCAATACATTAAAGCCAAAATTTGTATAAGATTCTTTTTGCTTTACGTTTACAATTTTTGACACTGGGAAATAATGAAGCTAGTGTTTTTTATATCAATTATAAATATTCGGTGACATAATTAGCGTGGAAAAGTGTAAAAAAAAAAAAAAAAAAAAGGATTTTTGTAAATTATTTTTGTTATTAATGTTTCAAAAAATTAATGAATCTCATCTAGGGAAATTGTTGATTTTATCCATTCGGCGTTTATCAAAGGGGGGATGATGGGTTTAAACCCTTGTCTGCGCCCACGACAGTGGCGGTACTGTTGCATAGTAATCGGTAATCGCACGGACCCGTCGTGCCGTATTAAATAATTCTGATTCGTTCATCAACGAACAACGGTTGGGACAATAATATATTAATCAATGGTCGAAAATATGATGGCTCCAATGGTCGTTTTGAAACGTTAATGTTTAGAAATGTCGCTTAAACGATGTTTACACCGTTTGAAAACACTCAAAGGCGCGAAAACGCGTGAAAAAAAAATAAAAAAAATACGGCACTAGGAGTTTGTTCGTATACGGTTTTAAGAATGATGAGGCGATAAATTTCCAGACATCAGACCCAGACCGTGTTGCGGGAGAGTGCGATAACAAGCGAGTTCCTACCTTTTTGAGTTTTTTTTTTTTTTTTTTTCCAAGTCCCAAATTATATCTGCACACCTTTCTCCCCCCCCTCCCCCGACAGCATTGTTTGTTTTTTTTCCCCACTTGTTTATCCAGGCCGGGGACTTTTTACACGGAGTTCGCCAAGTGTTTTTTTGTCGGTTTCAACTCGAACGAAACTCGGGGGGGGGAGGTGCAACGGGGTGCGGCAGGCAGGTGAAGCGTAATCAGGCGACGGACGTAAGACGTTTCGCTAAAACTTTTAATTTATCCGAATAATGCAGATTAATTTCGTACACGTTTAACCGTGAACATTTAAACGTTTGGTTTCAATTATTTTTATTTATTGTTTTTATACTGACTCTGCAGTGCTTATAATGATTTTTATTATAAAAGGATAAACTATTGATAATAAACTAAACGTTCCTTATTCGATTTTAATAAACCATAAATTATTTAAATGCGACAAATATTTATTATAATAATAGGCTTTATTTTGCTTAACTATTGTCACGTACGGTCTATGGCAGTAGTTCCCAACCTTTTTTATTCTATCTCCCCCCTTGTAATTTTTCAAAAATCTCACTCCTCCCTGTATATTTTCAAAATCCTTATTCTCATAAATATAGAGTTTTGATTTTTTTTTTTTTGGTTGCCTACTAAATTAGGTATATAAAATAGTTATAGGTGACGTATATTTATACAACAAATGAATTCTTATTTTCATTATTATTTATAAATTAGATATTAAGCAAAAAACTAATTCATAATTTTAAATGTAAGATTAAAAATTATTAAACATAAAAGCAGAAATAATAATATGAAATGTAAATATTAATTAAAATAATTTAAGTAGATTCAAAATTAATTGTTTTAACAAAATTAACAAGAAAAAAAAAATAGCGTTATTCCACCATCACTAAATTTCCCCCTGTATACTATTTTAATTCCCCCCTTAGGGGGAGTTCCCCACCGGTTGGCAACCCTGGGTCTATTGGAATCAGCTGCCGTAACCGTTGACACAATAATATTAATTTAAGTTTATTTATTAATGCTGTTGTTTTATTTTACACATTTTACCCAATTTACTAAGAGTTAATGGATAATTATTAACTGAGATACTATGAACAACACAAAATATTTCATCCAGTCTGAAATATTATATACCCGAATAAACGGATCTATATAATTATAAAATACCAACTACCTACTTTCATTATTCTGTTTATCGATGCGTTCTGCATAAGATTAATCGAACTTGAACAAAAGCAAAACGTATCGCAATTTCTAATATAGATAAATTTGATTTTTGCAATATCCGTCTTTATAGCTAGTGAATTAGATAATATCTATGTCTAAATACACTATTTTGTCTACGCGCAACATAGTTCATCATCTGATGTTTTAACTGGAAGAATAATTAATTATAATACCGCTGTGATAGAAATCGCGTTTTTTTTTTTTTTTTTTTATTATAATACTAATTTTTTTTTTTTAATTTTGCCGCCGGTTTGCGGTAGTTAAGGTTATTAATCATACAGCCGTTTAACTCTGCACCGCCGTGATATCTACCAGCAGAGCAAAGCCATAGCGCAAAGTAGACGTCCGCCTAAGGCGGCATGCACCAGCTTAGTGGCGGCAAATTTTGAATGAACCGAATTAATTATTTTGACATTTATTTTTTGTACCCCAAACAAATTATTTATTGAACAGGAACGGTGTGAATTAAATTTGCCTATGGCGACGGCAACGAACTTAATCTGTCTACCAGCTGTGTTCCATTATTTATTATTTATTATTACTATTATTATTATTATTATTAGAGAAGATATTATATTTTCTACATCGTGTCCATCACATCATGGTCCATAACTCATTGCAACCATTTCGACTGCCCCTCTCCCCCTCAAATCGCTGTAATAGAACACAAACAAAAACGTGCGAACAAAACACGAATAGCATATAGAAATGTTCTGATCAGAATAGTTTTTCAAATTTTTTTTAGATTCTGAACGAAGTGAAGAAGCTAGTGTTTTTACAATGATGTTTATTTTTTTTATTTATTTTTTTTTTTTTCAGTGTACAACTCTTCGTATAGAAATACTTGTCCAAAAATTTCGATCAGTAACTTTTTGAAACCGGATTTTCCTCTAGATTGTACTTTAAAGAGGTCATTTTTTGAATTTCTCGATTCTTCAATATTTTTTTTTTTAAAAAAACTACCCAAAATTTGACAAAAACGACTCGGAAACCATCATTTTTTGATCCGAACTATATGAAAATTTAAGCATAGATAGAAAATCATATAATAAAGATTTTGGCGCAAGAAAATTTTGAAAATGTCAAAAAAAAATTTTGGACATTTTTCTAATATTTTTTTTCTCATTAATTTTTTATATTATTAACTTCCCTCGTTCAGAATCGTTTTATTGAAGAATTGATTTATCGTTTCTTTAAAATTCAATACACCCGTCAAGAGAATCCCACCCGTCGTACGAAGAACACCCATCGTACGAAGTATGTCCGGTTTTTTAATTTTTTATTACTCGCCTGCTTCGTACTTAATGAGACTCCACACACGCACACTGACTTACAAGCTCACGACCTCTAGTTCATAGATGGCAAGTAAGTGGCAAACATGCCATGTCTGGTACAGGAGAAATTATTGTCGATGGCACCGGAACGACTTCCACGAACGTGTTTTCATATTACAAATTTTACGATTGATTTGTGATTTTTGTATGTCACCGTCAAAATTGTACATTCAACCCTCATTAGATCAGACATTAATTCTGTTCGGTACTAAATAAGGCTGGTTTTTCGAAATTCTCAAAGTCATGGAAAAACTACAAAAAATTGTATTGAAAACAATAAACTAAGAATTAGATTTTTGACGTATCGATTTGATGAAAACAAGGTGCACCAATAATATATTGCTGTTAGAAACTTTAAATTTCCACAAATATCGAAATTAGTGTTAAACAGGCTAAATAATTGTGTACATTGTGTTTAGAAAAATCATACTTAAACTACACGGATAAAAAGTGCCATTAAATTGTATCTTTTTGTTGGCACATCGATCAAATGCTATATGCAGTCCCTGAGTCCGAGTGAACATCGGTGTAAATATACACTCGTCGTGGAATTTGTTTCAGATAACAACGGTCTCGGAATTAGTGGAAGTTGTCTATATCCATGCCTTTAAACATTTTGTAGTTTGTTTGTCATACTAATGTTATACAATCACTGCAACGTGTTGATACATATTACGTATTCATGGGACGTTTTTAAAAATATTATGGGTTTCAATTAGAATTTATGGAAAGTCGACCTCTCCAAAACTTATGACTAGATCGTAGAAAAGTTTAAAATCTACAAATAATTTTCAATTTTCCCAAATAAAGAGAAAAAAATTTCATTTTTCATCAATTCGAATATCTATGTAATACATCAGCATAATATGAAACATATTTTGAATCACTCTGTATGTGGATGCAGACAGTGGTGTATGTACTGACGAAAAGGAGATTAAGATCCTTAATATTTCAAGTACTTGGCAATTTTTACAGTGCAAAACCTCAATAGATCAGAGAATAAACTAATATTTTTTTTCAAAAATTTTTTTAAGAATATGCATACACTAAAATCGACAATCGATTAAAAAAACAAACTGAAATAGGTGTTAAACAATATAATTAAAATTATAACACCACATTTTAATCACAGTATCTACAATTTCGCTGAATCGAACAACACTCGCGCTGCAGCGAATCGTTCACGGTTTCGAATTTTGATCACTCGATCACTCTGTACGTGTACGTATAACAATGTAATATTTGCGTACACGTTATTATCATACTTTATAATAATTAGGGTTCGGATGTTATTGCAATTGCAACTATTTTCCTATTGCTTGGATATTTTGTTAAGTAAGTTTTAAACTTGTTTCATACAAGTACGAATTGAAATCTAGAAGTTTTTAGTGCAACTTTTTGCAATTTTTGGAATTTTTTAAAATTGTATTGCAATTTTGTCTATTTTCTTTATTTTCAATGCAATTTTAGATACTTTTCAGTGTTATTTCAAATTTTATAATGGTGATGCGCCGGAATGTCTGGCTGATCATGCATTGTTTTAAAAATAAAGCTCCAAATGTACCATTTCTGCCCCAGCCAATTATAATTCGTTGGGGTATATTACGGAAAAAATAAATATTTTATAAAGTTTGTTATATATATAAATTATTTAATAATTTATAATAAAAAAACAAAACTCGTAAATCTTTTATCGTGCTGTGCAATCATTTTTTTAAGGTAGGAACATTTTTAGTAAATAAAGAAAAAAATGAAATTTGACAAAACTATATACAGATTTTTGAAAGATAGGACAAAAAAAAAATCAGTTTAATAATAATTTTAAGTGCAACTTTGAGTATTTTTTACTGCACTAACGCAATCAATTTTTTAATCTTTTTAGTGCAATAACTCCCAAGCCCTATAGTTATAATCATAAATGCTGGTGTACGAGAGCTGCGTCGTGGATTTCCAAAACACGAGAGTAGCACGCGTCGTCGTAAGGCGTTCCGGGAAATGCGATTCATTTATCGTCGCTGCACACCGTATACACACACACACACACACACACGCTGCGGTGACGATATTATTATAATCCGTTATTGCCGAAAGAGAGACGGCGCGGTGTATAATATGATAAATGATAAATGATAATGATGTCGTCGTTATAATAATAATAATAATAATAATAATAACGCAGCGAAATCTTCAGCTTTTGCGTTGCAGCGGCGTATTGCAGAGCGGAAAAATTTCAATTTATACGGGGGGGGGGGGGTGTTTTCGTCATGTATGACAATATAAATACGCGTCGTCGTTTTAATGACAACAGGTTGGAGGAGGAGGAGGAGGAGGACGAAATATACGCCACCAACGAGAAACGAAACAACGACGACGATTCATCACGGCGGATTATATTTTGTACGTTGATGATGATTATAATAATAAAACAATAATAATTTGGTTGTTAAGGCTGACTGACGATCGGTTCGCGTTAATAATTTGCGTTTTAATCTCGGTTCGCGTACTCATCGGCGAAATATGAATAATGTAGAAATCGCACACGTTCACCAGCGAGCTCGATACGGGTTATTATTATTTTTTTTATTATTGTTGTTGTTATTATTATTACTATCCGTTTGTAAACGTCTCTAGATAGCGTTCAGAGAAAACAAAACGCGCTATAAGTGCACAGACGTTTTCATGTAATAATAATAATATTATATTCGGGCGTTGTTGTAAATATATTAGATGTATCGTTTTGTTAACTTTTCGCCAGTGACGCAACTAGAATTTTGGCGCCTCGATGAAATGGTAAATATTATGGGGCCGTAAATTTTATGGAAGTATGAAAAAATCGAAGGAGGGCTGTAGTGATTTTTTAATACCTAACTCGTAGCAGAAAAAAATGTTATTTCTATAGTCAACATTTTTACGAAATGTTCTAGTCTGCATTACACTATTTTTGATAATGAACGAAAATCTCCAGTTTCAATTCAACTACTATGACAAATAGTTTTGGTGTTATGGTGAAATTAATGAAAATACATTTTTTGAAAATTTCATTACAAAATGTTTCAAACATTTTCTTTGTATTTGGAAAGTGTAAATAATTTTTGAAAAATCCACTGTCTAAAAACTCTCCCTGGAATGCGAATTCTGATTTTAAATATTATTGTATAAGCTACTTAGACAAGTAGCAGTGACAAAAATAATTTGTATATGCTACTTAGATACGACGCAGTGCCACACTAAAACACGGACGTTATTGATTACGGAAGTCTTAGATCTCGCAAATTGAACAACCCTCCCCCATCCCTTTTTAAAATAAAATATGCGTTTTATATGACCTATTTTATTTCAATGCCAAAATATATTTTCGAAACAACGGTTTGTATCGTTTCGGATGAAAACGCGTGTACAACACGCGTTGTCGTTATTACTTTTGTCGTGTTTTTTTTCCCCTCTGTTCTGCGTAACATTTTCTTTTCGAGAGGAAACGAATAAAATAAAAAAATACATATAAATATAATTTTGTGTAGAATAACTGAGTGTACAATGTTATATAATACCTTTACGCGTTATATCCGACGACCATTTCGACTCGACACTATTATTATTATTATTACTATTCCGCACCAGAAGCGATACGATGTAATTATGTTTTATTGTAATTTATTTTTCCTACGTCGTTTATAAATCATAAAATCTTTGAAATATAGACTTTCCTTTTCCACGTCTCGGTCGTGTTGACGTTACTATTGATTAAAACTTATGGAACGGTATGAAGTGAATATGTATTATTATAAGTGAGAAGGAGTTTTTTCTTTAAATTTTCGCACTACTCTTGAATATCACTCCGGGTTCGGGTTTAGTAGGTATAATTCATTCAATCTTGTACCGTATGGTTTTATATAGGGTTTGAGTATAAAAATATGAACTTTCGTTTCGAGATTTTTTTCAAAATCAGAAAAAAACATGCCTTTTCTTTTAATAAAACTTAGTGAATGCAAATGATTTCGATATTTTACAAATTTTTTTTTCTGCTATATCACTGGTATTCGATACCTAAACACGGTATAGATAATTTTGTTTGATGTATCTTGAATGTATTTCGGTAGTATTTTTTATAAAATATACAAAATTAGCATATTATGTGTCATGTCAAGGGTTCAAATTTATATTCCCTAAAAAAACTAAGAAATATGCTTTTAAAAAAAACGCTAAAATGCTGCGAAAATGTCGTATTAAGCTCTTACAAAAAATGTCAATTACATTTATTGTATAAAAAATTTGAAATTTAATCAATTTAGAGTAAAATGAATAATAGATAAGAAAAAAAAAATAATAGGCAATAATTAAATATCCATTTTGTATGAACCTTTGTTTCCAAAACAAAACAAAGTCAAACATCAAAATAAAAATACTAAATTTAATTCAAATTTTTCAATTGGCGTGCCAAATGATTTAAAATTACATTGAACTGTCATTGTCTTTTTAAGTTTTTAAAAAAGTATAATATTAGTTGGTGTTTGAATATTTTACGTATAAACTTAAAATAGTTCCCAAAACTTTTGAACGTGTCGTTATAGGAAAAAAATTTCACATTATAAAATGTATAAACATTATGCATACAAATAAACTCAAAAATACGACTTTTATGGTTTTAAAACTTTAAAAAATTGTGTTATTTTTTAAAAAAAACTTCAACTAGAAAATGTTTAATTTCCAATATGTGAAACGAATTTTTTCCCCACCTAACTATTTTTTGGAAATTCTATACCATCCTAACCCTAGCGCCTTGTGACCAAGTGTTTACCGACTATAGCCATATTGTAAATTGTTTTGAGTCTCGTTTTTCGCGTCTACATTAGATCAAGAGTCCTGTTAATTTCACAATGTTTGTGAGCGTTGGTGTGTTTGAATTTCCAAACTTCTTTTTCTATTTTTTTCTTTTTCACGACAACTGCAGAATATCTCGTGCTACATTTTCACAAAAAACAAAATGCGTCTCACGAAATGCCGAAACCTTCACGTTTGTACTCTGAGTGGATATTATTCCAAATAATTCACTTACGTTGCAGGTGTTGCGATTAAAAACAGCCATTTTCATAGCTAATATTCGCGAACGCGCAGATAAAGACTCATACGATACTATTATCATGTAGGTATAATAATGGTGATGGTATTATTATTATTATTATTATTATTATTATTATTGTTATAAAAACGAAATGCATAAATTGGAGTTCGCATACAAACATCGCGCGCCAAATCCCCTTAATAACAATAATAATAATCGTATAGGAATAATAATAATAATAATAATAATAAGAACGATAATATGTAAAACAATGCGCACACCGCCGCCGATATGCTAAAATATCATTCGGTCCCCACGTATACACACATTTATATTATTATAATAATATTATGCATTATTATGCGCGGGGAGCGTGCGGGGCGCTTTTCGCCGATAGTCTCGCGAGCGCAATGGAATAATCGTAATAACGACCTTTGAATAACGAGGAATGCTTCTTTTGAATGCAAATAATATCACGTGAGTAATGTCATCGTTTCGAGCGGTTTAGAAAAAAAATAAATAAAAATGCGGTGAAAGAATAAACGAATATCGTCTCACGCACAAACGCACCACCTCTCGCGTATGAACACTTGTACTTAGAGTTGGGCGAGATGCAGTAAAAAAAAAAAAAAAAAGTATTCTAGATCCAAGATACATTAATTTTTACCTTTAAATACGAAATATACTATACTGAAATGATAGACTATTTAAAAAAAAAAAAAAAATTTGTTTTACATATTACAGGCCTGAAATCTCAGTATAACATTTTTAAAGTAAGACCGCAATTTTACCATCTCCAAAATTCCAAAATTCCATCGTCAAGGGCAAAAGACCCTCCCTCCCCGTTGGCTGCAGCCCTGTGGTAGAGACGTACAGTTATATTTTAGTCATAAGTGTTATTACCGAAAATGCTATAATATACTTATACCTAGTCTCTGGACTCAAATTTCAACATTAAATATCAAACTAATTTAACCCTGGAACAAATACCGATCCCATGCGTCCATATTTGGGGAAACATACTCTTTGTCCCTCTCAAATAGTCCCTCTTGACCTCCCGGTTCCTGCGTCCCTGCTTTCAGATATAGTCCATAGAAAATTATTATAAATATTTAATGTAGAAAAAGGCTGCGATTACCCAAAATCCCTAATTATAACAATGCTGTAGCGTGCGGATAAAATAGGGGTGGGCACGTCGGGCGGAGGAGAGCCCGGGTAGATAAATAGAGATTAAAACAATTACAATAAATTAATACGGATCGAGCTAATATACGGTGTGTGTGTTTAAAGTGGCTGGCGTTATGGTCGAATGTCCCGGGCGACGGTGGATTAGCAAACTACGAACCCCTCGAGTATAATACGCGCGCGAACAATACCAGGCCGAATATGTACACACACTTTTTATTTTAATAACGTTAAACGCTGTGATGTGTGTGTGTGTGGAATTTAACAATGTAATTTAGTGGATTGCTAATAGAAAAGATGACAAAAAAACCGAAAACAAATAGAACGCGTCGTAATTACGCGACGAATCGATAAAACAAACTCTGTGTCGGATAATCGAGCGTTTTCAGGGGCGGCGTATATTATTAATTATTAAAATAATAATTTTGTGGTACGAGCGCTAATGAAACGCGTTGGGGGTGGGGCGAGTCGTAAGGGATTGGTAGGGCCAGTTAAATCCGGAAATTATCATCGACTCTTGACTGTGAATTTCCATTCGTGATTTTTGCGAGTTGATATCTTTATGAACAGAGATATTCAAATTAAGATTTAAATAAAAAACGTGGTGTTTCCGTTTTATCGAGTGGCCAACATAGACAAGTTTTACACCGCGTGTCTACGGAAATTGGATAAAAATATCTTGTGGCCTAAAATATCCCGAGGTAAACATCTACACTTCCCCGTATACACGTTCACTTTTTTCATTACAATTAATATATTCACAACGCACTTACTCGGTAATGCAAGAGTACACACACACAGGCACACAAAATGATCTACTTGTTCTTACCTGAAACAAAAATAAATAATAATAATTAATACGATGTAAATGAGACTCCGTAATATTTTCCAATAATATTATTACACGTTTGCAACACGTGATAACTCGTATAGACGTGTATACTTAAGTAATAAAAAGTAATAAAATATGTTCAACGGTCTTTGGAGATTTTCAAAACTATCATTAACCCCCTCACGCAATACATTCAATCTCATTTTTTTATTTTATTTATTATGTCAACTCGTAAAAGCAATTAACATTTTTTTATTTATAACAAATCTTACGCCATCTCCCCTTGAAAGTCATAGCGCCTCCCCTGGAGGGCTCATCTCCAGGGCAAAAAAAATGAATAAATATATAAAATATATAAATTATTTCTATCGCGTGACTAAAAGCATTTTTTTTTTGTTTTATTTCAGGTATGAACAAACGGAACTTTTCGTTAAGGTCGACGAGTGAGTGACGTGAACACTAACGAAAAATATTGGCGGACGAGTGTCTTGCATATACTTACACGGTTTGGTCGATCATATCACGCGGTACATCTACACGTTAACATCGTCAGTATAACCGACTACTGTCCCGTCAATTTGTACGTTTCCTCGTACTCAGTTTTCTTTTAATAACGAAATATCGCACTGTGGATTTTGAGTATGGAACTAATACCTATTTATGCGTTGTGTAATATTATTGTTTATACCGAATGTTCCACGGAAGTTTATTCATTGCTATTTATTCGTTTATAATGCATGAATATGAATTTTCTTCCCTTAAGTAATTTCATACAACAACGAAAGTAAACTTTGGTTTTTATATTTCCTTAATTAAAACCACTATTTTAACTTGACATTCTGAAAGAATATATAATGTTTTCGAAAATGTTTCTTTTTCTTCCAATATATTAAGAGATAAACGCTAGTCGAACTTTGTGAGTGTTTTTTTTCGATGCACAATTAGCCCCTTCACTCTGGTGCTTTATTTTACATATATATATTTTTTTTTTTTCAAAATATAGTTTTTCATCGGTGTTTAAGAAATAAAATCGCACTTGAAATACAGTACAAGTACAATCTGTTCTTACAGAGAAAATTTTCGTTTTGAGAACACCCCACGGACGATGAAGGTCAGCCCCCAGGAGGGGATTTAAGGCACAGCGACCTATGCAGTCGCATAGGGCGGAAAATTTTGGAGAGGCGTCAAAATTATGTTAAATATTTATTTTGTTTTAATGTGGTAAAATATTTTTTATATTCTGAGTGGAGCGAGGAAGTTAGTGATATTACAGTGAAGATTATTTATTTTATTTTACATTTTGTGGAAACACTTTTTCGTATGGAAATACTAGTACTAAAAGTTTATTATAGCAACATTATAGATAAGAAATTAATACCCGGAGATAATTTAAAGAGGTAATTCTTCAAAATTCTCAATATTTTTTCCAAAAAAAAAGAAAAAACTATCGAAAAATTGAGTAAAAAGTACAAAAAAAAAAAACGAAATTTTCGTGAAATCGATTTTAGTAATTTATTCATCACTCGAAAACGTATAGGTCTAGAAATTTGACATTTTCACACATTATTAATTATAGTATATTTTTTAAAAAATTTGAAAACTTTTGGGTAATTTATTATCCGAACTGTATATTTAGATATTGTATTTAAATTGTGAATGACGAAGACGATTATGTATTATTATAGTTTATCTCATGGCACAATTTTTTTTTTTTTTTTTATATAAGGACATTTTGTTGTACGTGTGTTTTTTTGTTAGGATAAGGGAGGTGAATTTCATTCAGCATAGGGGCGGCGAATCGCCAAATCCCCCCCTCCCATATAACTTCTATAAAAATGTCCAAGGGCTCTCGGATAGATTTGAACGGGAACCCGGCGATAGCGAGCGCGTGGAAACGTCGTTTTCTACACAAATCCGAATCAAAAAAAAAAAAAACGAAATAAATATGTATATATGTATGGCCGGTTAGTGGTGGCTCGTATGTCTTTCGATTATAGCTGTTCACACTGTTGACTCAGTTACAAACGTCACACATACACACACATAAATATATACATATTATTATCCATGTGCGAATGTGTGCGTGTAGTGTTAACTCGAGTAGAAATATACACGTGAACCCGTGAATTCGTATGTACGCGCGACGAATATCATCAATTTACGGCCGGTCGTGTTGAGGGAGGGGGGGTGGTAGGGGAGCGGGTAAGGGTTGGCAAATGTTCGCTTCGAGACGTTAATGGCCGCACTAAAATTTAACAAAATTGATGGGCCACATCCATTTTCATTAGAGTTTGTATCCATTCGGGTTACGCCGCTCCGTGTGTCTTACTACGTTCTCGTTAGAAAGCAATAATTAATCGATCTTCTTTACAACGTACACGGCTCTAAACATATATATATATAACATATAAATATATGCGTTTATACGCTATACGCGTACAAACAGGTACGCGCCGAACGTTTTAACAATTGTTTATAACTCGACCACCGCTCGTTCCGTTTCGCGTTACACGAAATAACTCGATTGTCGCGCGCACAGCCCGACTTCGGCGATATGTGAAACTTTCCGAAGGCTTTCAACCGTCGTCGGTAGAATATTTTTCAATAACGTAAAAAGCGCGCCACAGCCCCCCCCCCCCGGTTATATATGAATGTCATCACCGGCGGAGAGGGGGAACTATTTCAACTTATTTAGCTAGATGTATTATCTATTTGACTCGGTATTTGAATATTTCTTCTGTATGATCGTATGAAATATATTCTTAACAACCATCAATTCTATTTTATATAGTTTACATTTTTTTGTTTTTTGTTTTTTATTTCTTCAATTTTCGGTTTTTTTAGGGAATATGGTATATTTTACAATTTTAAGGTCGTATTCGTGATGTGTAGATATATTCTTTGGTAATTCATTTAAAAATTCGATTTTTAAAATGAATGTACAAATATTTTTAATAAATTAGGAAAAAAATTATCTTTTTTTTAGTTCAACTAATTACATTTACTTAACAGTTTTGGTCTAACTATCTAATAAGAAATTTTTCAAGGACGAGAGCTAGGCTCAGGCTCATCAATGATCATTAAAGATATTAGTCAAGTCCTGTAACTATTTTGGGGGGAAAATATATATATATATATTTTTTTTTTTTGGAGAACATTGAAAATAATTATCTCTCTCTTATATAATAAAAAATTTACGGGCACGGCAATTGTATTTTTATTTTTATTTTTTGGTTCCCATTGTTTTCGAAACTAAATATATTGTTCTCGGAAACGAACTTCTGTCCCGAACTGTGTGACACGTGTCCACGTATACTATAGACCCGTAAGTGGGCGGGGAAGGGGTAAAAATAATTAAGACGCACTTGTTATTCCGGTCGGTTATCTACTGGTGAGTCGAGTATAAATGTTTATATACACCGTTGAAGAGTGGACGGGCGGTGAGTGCCGGGGTGAAGCCGGAGAGATAACAATCGTTGCCCGTCCCGTCCGGATATAATAAATTCGCCTAGTCGTGGGGGATGGGCAGGAGTGAGCACGGGGTGATGACGATAAGGGACGAGGATAAGGATAAGAATTGGCGCCGAGACCCTAGAGAAAAGGGTGGGGACGTGGGAGAGGGGTATCTAGGCGCGCGCGCGTGTGTGTCTGAAAGTCTCAAAGTGCCCCGAATGACTAATGGAAAACGTTCAACCGTCGTCGTCACGTATATACGCACACTTTGTATTATTATGTTATTATATATATATATATATATATATATACTTCATATTACGTTACATCTAAAAACAGTGTTTACGTGTTGCACGAACTCTTCTCACCGCCAACCACGATCAACAGATAACGGGTGTGAGCTTTTATATATAATATAATATATATTATACGGCCTTTATCACCATTTACTCGCTCTCGTATATATATATATATTATTATATCAAAAGAATTCTCGCCTGGAAGCATTTCTCGCCCTGTCGCCTTTGGTCGAAAAACGTACCTACTCACACAGTTGCAAGTCGCCGAACTTCTAAAACATCTACATTTATTCAATACATTATTTTCAAACAGTGGTGTTTGTTTTTTTTTCATTTTGCGCCGACAATCGAGCACCATCAAAGAGCTATTGAAATCAAAATACCTGGCGTGAAAATTAAAACTATTACTCGTGACACAGAGTCTAATATTTCTTCGACTGATTGGGTTAAGCAAAAGTATTATAGTAGTAAAATTGCTAATGAATTTATAAGGTATAGTGTGGGCATCATTTAGATGTATGAAAAGAGGAAAGATATAATATTGACGTGGTTCGTAACTTCGTAAGTGTGGTGATAGAAGGGATAAACCAAAAGCTTTTGAATATCTTTTTTTTAAAACGGACTTTGAAGGAAAGACGAGAAGAGGAAGACAGAAAATGAGATGGTTAGATACGATTAAGAGTGATGTGAGAACTGCCGTGCCGGGTGAAGATTTAAGACCGAAGTGGTCGATACCAAATAGTCAGGAGACAGGAAAAAGTAAAAAGAAAGAAGTTGGAGGAGATGATTTCTAATTACAATATAATATAATTACATTGATCAATATACCAACAATTTGTCTGATTGCAACTATACCAGTATAAGCCTCTTTTTATTTCAATTGTTCCAGAATGAAAATATCCAATGAAACACACATCTCCTCCAAAAACAAATATAAAATCTTAAAAATCCATGCTGTACCCTTGAACCGAACATAATCCATCACTCTTTTCCGAGCACAAGTCACCCGGCCGGATATCAAAGGTCGATTTCGGTGGTTTTGCATTTTACCATTCCATCAAAGTTCGTCACCACCCTCTGAGCTCACCCACCCACACACACACACACACACACACACACACACACACATATACATTCGCAGTACAAGCTCGGCACCACACCCCAGCCCGGCCTATCAATTAGCGTTTGTCAATAATTCAACAACGTTAATTATGACTTATGTACACTACCTACTGTAACAGTATATCACGTAAACTACCGAGTCCCAAGGGCCACTATCGAAAGCGTAATGTTTTGCGATCATGAAATTTTGCATTTCCGGGGGTGAGGTGATGGGGAAAGTTTTATTTTAGGTTCGTTTAACAACATTGCGGGTAAATTTCACATTTTCGGGCGATAAAACTAGTCTTATGATTTGACAAAAATATACCCGGGAGTATTCAATTATAAGTAATTATTTAGAGAAGCGTCAGTTGCAATTTTGATTAAACGTCCAGGGGAGATGGAAGATTAAAATTGTAAACCTTTCCTCGTTCGCAAAACCAAAATAATTAAAAAAAAAAATTATAATTAACAAACATGTTACATATAGAAAATTCTAAGTATGGGAGATTCCCTCCCCCCCCTTGAAACAGCCACTGGGGTGAATGATGAATAGAAATATGCTAAAATTTGCTGATAGGAAATAAAGGGTAAAAACTATTCTGAAGTCAACATTCCTGTCACCACTGACTTATTTCTTCAAACTGACATATCCAAATATTGAGGAATCTGTCTTTTGCAAAATATTGTTGAAATGGTGGAGGAGGCTACTGAAAATTTCAAAAATGTGTTAACATAGGTAACACTAGAACTTATATCAGAATTATTAGCACTAAGGGAGGTTCGGACAAACTATAGAAATAGCTCGATAACTATACTCTTTCGTCATCAATAATCGGACTAGGTCCTTATATTGTGTTGCGTTTAAAGCGCTGAATCACGTGTCAAAATTTTCGACATATTTCGCCCCAATCACCCTGTAAGTACGCGAACGCGAGTGTCAAATTATTCCAGGATAATCCTTCCGCGAATATATGTATATAATATAAATTTAACGTGACGGTGCAGACAGTGACGTGCGCTGTTTTGTTTTAAAATTCCGTCAGTGCGAGAACTTTCGGACGCATTCATTAAATAATATTACGCTTCATTCGTGAACAGATATATATGTGCTTGTGCGTAAATTAATTTAAAATTAGATTTCAATAAGCTTTCCAACGGTGTATTCAGTTGTTTTTTTTTTTTTTTATTGTGTAGCACTAACGTTTCCAAAGACACGATTTCGGTGCGGAGAAAATTAACGTATATTATACAGAAAGCTCAAAAATCTAATTATTTACACATCGGAGTAAAAAGACATTGTTGCGTTTGAAGTACTGCAACATCCGCTGAAGATCCCGTCGTCTTTCGCCAATCATCCTGTATACTCGTGTTATTAATACGTATAATAATGAGTTTAATAACAAAGTGACAGTGCCCAATAACGTATTCCGGTGACGACGACGACGAATTCCACCCGGCTTCCGACTGTATATATTATTATTATTATTATTATTATTATTATTAATATTACGTGTTTTGGACACAACAATAATAATGTTACTGGACCCGACGGCCGAGACGAAGACGACGCGAGATTCCGTGTCGGAAGCGCGATGACGGTAATAATAATATTAAAGACGTGGACGTAGCCGACCCTAATTCCGTTCTATACACATTCATTCGTATTATTATTGCGATAAAGTGATAATACGACGGACGGCGAGACTAACAACCATGTCCGACGGTATAACCGGTCCCCGGTGGCGTAATTGAATGTTTTATAGTAATATCCGCGAGAGAAACGCGTATTTACACGTACCCCACTCGAAAATCATATAGCCGTGTTATGTGATAAACGCTCTTGATCAGTATATATATTTTATACATAGATGAACAATATCCCAATATATGCGCAACTAGGTTGAGGCTTAGGGGATCGAAGCCCTCTCAAGCTAATCATAGTCCTCCAGATTTAAAAAAAAAAAAAAATAATAATATTTTGTCCTAATTGCACTAATGAATATCCCTAGATATTCCGCTGCAACCCACTCGCGCCCATCATACCTTTTTTTTTAGCCCACTTGCGTCCGAAATCATAGCCCATTTGCGCCCGAAATATTTTCAGTAAATATGTTTCAAAACCGTGCAACGTTGCCGATTTTTTTATTGAAATATATTGTGCAATACGACCGCGGACTTATATAATTAGTATTAACGAGTAGAAATACGCGAAATACGTTGAAGAGATTACTACTCCGGTCAAGCTATTTCCGATTTCAACTATTTTAGATTCTGAGCGAAGCGATGAAGCTAATGTTTTTACAATGATATATATATATATATATATTATATATTTTTTTATTTTTTTCTGTGAACACTTTTTTGTATAGATTTACTTGTTCAATAGTCTCGATTAGACATTTTTTCAAACCGGATTTGCCTCTAGTTCGTGTACTTCAGA
>JAIPRM010001893.1:0-13164 GCA_025469315.1 Stegophylla sp. TES_Ste_2020
AAATTCTGATCAAAAAATGATTGTTTTCGAGTCGTTTTTGTCAAATTTTGGGTAGTTTTTTCCAAAAAAAATATTGAAGAATTGAGAAATTCAAAAAATGACCTCTCTAAAGTACAATCTAGAGGCGAATCGGGTTTCCAAAAGTAGTTGATCGAACTTTTGGACAAGTATTTCTATACAAAAAGTTGTACACAGAAAAAAAAATAAAAATAAAAAAAAAATAATAAAAAATAAACATCATTGTAAAAACACTAGCTTCTTCACTTCATTGAGAATCTAAATACATATATATATATAAATAATTATTAAAAAAAACCGTGTGGTAAATCTTTTACTAAAAAAAAAAAAAAAAATTTCAGAATTAAAAACAAAATTATTTATCAGGAAAAAGCTTACAGATAATGAGATATGTTCAGAATTCTATATTTACTCTCGAAAACTGTTTTACAGTCTCTTTTATATACCATTGTTGATAATGGGTGAAAATTTCAAGTTTCTTGTATTATTTGTCTTACATTAGTTTACAGTAGTACAGAAGTTTATGACTTAATTGCTATAATGGGTCCAATGAATTATTAATAAATTTTTATTTATCATCATTTATGAATCAATAAATAATTACACTATAATAATATTATATAGTATATGGTGTATTTTATTTAATTTTTCTGGTAGCTTTTATTGATGTTTAGAAAACAATTGAAAATTTCGAAAAGTCATTTAATTTATTTTTTTTTTGTTCTACTCGTTGAGTAAACAGAAAGTAATAATCGATGTTAATATTTCAAAATTAAAATATGTAGAATAACTTAATTACGATAACGACTGAAAGACTGTTTTACTTGTTAATATACATATATATATATCATATTAATACATCATTAATGATGTTAAATTAATTTATAATTGAAACTATTTTGATGTTTTTAATTGGGTAATTACATAATTATTATTTTACGGAAAAAAGATCATTTCGTGAGATTTTTGCATCCCCTAATACAGGGTGTCATGCCGACTAATCTAATTCTGTTTCTTTTATAAAACTCACAGAAACAATGTATGTTATAATATTTCATATTTTATTTTAATTTTATGTTTTGGTAAAAAATAAAAAAAATACCTTTTTGATTTTATTAGTTTCGAAAAAAAATCAAGACAGCCATTTTATAGAGCTTATTTTCTGAGGATTTAGAATATTTGGACGTATCAATATTTTATTTTCATCAACTTAATGATTTTTAATGTTGTGGAAACTAAAAACTTTATTAAAAATTATGATGAAAATGAGAATTTAATAATGGAAAGTAAAAATTATTAAAAAAAATAAATAAACTCTGTATAGGTTGGCTGTCCTAAAATTTTTCTAAAATAATAAAATAAAAATTTCATTATTCATTTTTTTTTTTTTTTTTTTTTTATACCAAAACATTTGAACTTAATAAAAATACAAAAGAACTTGTTTCTGTGAATCTTATAAAAACAATAGAATTGTATTATAATCAATTTAGGGATAGGGACTTATAGCTCTAAAAAAACTTAAAATATGCAAAAAAATATTAAAGTAATCTCTCATAAAACATTAATTTTACTGTAAAAACTCGAAATATTTAAAAATTGTATTGTAGGTGTAATATACTTTAATATGAATTATTAATTCTTGTATTATTTATGAAATTTCTTTTTTCAAAATCCTTATTCTTTTTAAACGTACATTTAAACTAATAAAAATATCAAATAATATTCAATCTCTTCAGTTATTCAGGGAAAAATTTTCCTATACCAAGAAAACTCAAATTAAATATTGAAAAATAGGTGAAATATGCACTTATGTCGAAAAAAAATAGTTAATTATGCAAAATATGCGAATTAAAAAGAACTGAATACAACTATCATAGTGTTGTGAAACGCATTTCTATATTACTCAGCAGCTATGTTTTGAATGATTTTTGAAAAACATGCTTACTCCTAATAATCATCATCCCCGGAGATATGGCAATGAAAGAACCTTGGCGGGACACCCCCGTATATAAGGGTTCCAAGAGATTGCTCTCCCTCGGTGTTATGCATATTTTAGTTTTGCTATAAATTAGAAATTATTAAACGAGACAGCAGAGACATAAGTACCCTTAAGAGTCCCCCGAGTGTGCAAAACGCAGGAGATTTCGCCAAAAATATACTTAAGCCGAGTTTTAAACCGAGTCCGGAGCAGTGGCGCAACCAAGGGGAGTTTTTTGCATGTCTGTGGACACCCCCCTTGAACCATATTTATGGAAAAAAAAAAAAATAATCCTTTTAACTATACAATAATTATAACGTCTATTAATTCAGAAATGTGTCATGGTTAAAACGAACGCAATATTTTATGAAACATTTATTTCATAAAATTAGAACATCCACGACAAATTATAATTGACAATAATAATGTATTATGAAACCAAAAAAAAAAAAAAACGAGATATTTACTCTAAATAATAAGTAATTATTGTTTAAAGTCTAATCAAATTATCGTTATCAATCTATCAACTATTTACAGTGTAGGTGAACACTTATTTTAAATTTACCTGTAACATATTTTGTGGTGAAAAATCCTTTTTGAATTTTTTTGGGAGGAAACTTAAAGCATTTACTTCAAAAAATTCAAAATTTTTATTTATCCACTACTTTTATTCAATGAATTCTCGTAAAGTGTCCATTAACATTGATTGTAATTTTATAATTAAAGTTTAGTAGAAATTTCGTAAGTGGACACCCTCCCCCCCCCACCTGAAAAAATCCTTGTTGTGCCGCTGGGTCAGGAGAAGAGTAGCAAACGAACTTCGAACAATTTCGGATTTTAATTGTAATATTGATAATAGAAATTCAGATTATTATGTGGCAATTGTCGCAGAATATTGTGATTTAAAAACGGGACCTGAGTATGTTATTTTGTCGTTTTGACGACAAAACGGAAAAGCGTACCTTAACCCGTGTAATATTTTATTCGGCGGATAAGGGAATCGACCGCGAGTTAAAAGTGCTCCGGCGGCGGCGGTAAAGGGAAAAGGTAGATATTTTTGGTGGAAACTACCAGGGATGGACTGGTCGAGGGGGGGGGAGGGAGGTTTAATGATACGACGAAATAGGGGTGGTGGTGGTGGTGGAAAGGGTATCCTACTCGCATTGTACGGGGCTCGTTGTCCGGTCGCCCGGCTCTTTTCCGGCGGCGGCGGCGGCGATAACCTTTTTACCTTTTTTGCCTCTCGCCGTCTCACACGCAGCTGGTTCCCGTACTCGGCTGTGTACACACACTTATGTGTGCGTGCACACAGGAGGTGCTGCCAAGGGCTCCACCCTAACTTTTGACTGGGGGGGGAGGGGGGGCCCTGACTGCTAAACACTAAGAACCGAATTTCGAATCGTCACGTTTGTACTAGAGTATAATAATTATTGAAAAACAAATTTTTGCGAAAAATTCAAACGCTATTCGTTAAAATTAAATTAAATATTTTCAGTTCTGTAGAAATATTCAAATTATATTTATAATTATTCTGTAAAAAACTCGATATTTTCAATATTTCCGAAATTTCGTATTTACACCAAAAGCGAGTAACTTTTTTTGAAAATTTTCATCACACTACATTATAACAATTTTTAATAACAAATAAAAATTTTTTAAGTTTCTAGTGCAATGAGTTTTGGAGTTATGTGGTCTCCTGAGTAAGTTTTTTTGGACTCTTGTGGGTAAGCGTTGAGAAACGCTGGTTTGGAGCCGATTTCTGATATATGGAAATAGTCAAACGAATTATTTTTGGATAAGTTTTAAAGTGTAAAAAAAAAAAAAATAAAAAATAAACATATAATTATAAAACCACTATAGTTCTTTCGTTCCTAAAACCATTAATTATTAGCTATCTAAATATTTTATGGTGTGATTAATATTTTTCGACATTACCCCCCCTCCACCATAAGGGTGAAATTTCGATTTTAAAATATTTATAAACAAAAAAGTTTCACGTAAAATGTGTTTCATACCCGTCGTAACCCCATAACCCCCTCGTAGCATGTAGACCAGTGGTTCCCGACATGGGCACTACCGCCCTCTTGTGGGCGTTTTTAATATTGAGGGGGGGGGGCGCTAAAAGGGGCGATGTAAATTATATTCCATTTTAGATTTATAAATGACAAAACAAAAAAAAAAAAAATTCATCAGTTTTTATTAACTATGACGCTAAACGTAATATTATACAGGATTACATTTTAGATTTATGTATTTTTAGATTCTGAACGAAGTGAAGAAGCTAATGTTTTTGATGTTTATTTTTTTTTTCTGTGTACAACTTTTCGTATGGAAATACTTGTCCAACAGCAACTTTTTGAAACCGGCTTTGCCTCTAGATGGTACTTTAGAGGGTTCATTTTTTGAATTTCTCAATTCTTCAATTTTTTTTCTTTTGGAAAAAACTACCCACAATTTGACAAAAACGACTCGGAAACCATCATTTTTTTGAACCAAACTATATGAAAATTTAAACATAGATAGAAAATTATATAAGAAAGATTTTGGCTCAAGAAAATTTTGGACATTTTTCTAACATTTATTTTTCTCATTTATTTTTTATATTATTAACTTTCTTCGTTCAGAATCGTTTTGATTGACGAAGAAATGATTTATCGTTTCTTTAAAATTCAATACACCCGTCAAGTGAATCCCATCCGACGTGCGAAGTACACAATTTTTTAGATTAGAACTACGTGAAACGAGAGATCCATTAAGCCAAGAGGAATAATTTTATTAGTAGAAAACTTCACAACTTCGAGGTTAGTCATTAGTCACGTAAGTATATTTAGTACAATTATTTTATACGAGCGAAGTCAGTATTTTAATTTATAATTAAACATTATTTAGTTGTGTTAAATATTATATTGTTTCTTTTTTATAAAAAAATTATTAAACAAGATTTGTCTATTTTTTGAGAAAAATTTTATTAAGTAATTTATGACCATGATGATGAGAAAAAAGAAAAAAAAAAAAAGGTAATAAGTTTATCGAAATATGATACGAGCGGGGGAGGGGCGGTGTGAGATTTTCGGGAGTCAAAGGGGGGAGGGGGTACTGAGTAGAAAAAAAGTTTGGGAATCACTGACGTACAAAACAACAACGGTATAGTTTGCGTACGCGAAGGGGTTTCATCGACGTTCAACCGCCCCACCGGACGATTTTACATAATAATAACAACAACAACAACAACAACAACGACAATAATAACAATACAACCCTTAGTACAACTTCCTCGGCACTTCCTCCTAAAGGTACCACACCTTTACCACCCCCTACACGCCGCGTACCCTTATAATATAAAATATATATATTATTATTATTATTATTTTCGTTATCGCCACCCCGTTTGTTTGCCCCGGCCAATGCGATTCCCACCCACCGCAGCGTCACCGCCGCCGGTAACGTACTGCGCATGAGCGGTCGACGCCGGAGCACTGCGTTAACACGCGATTTTACCGTGAAATTTCGTGGCGGTTTTTTTTTACTTTTCATTTCATTTCATTTAGTTTTCTCTTCGGTCGCTCGTGCGGCGGCTCGGCCGTTAAAATAATAATAATAATAATAAGGGCACGGGATGTTGTTGCAAATTTCGCTACTTTTCTTTTACCTTTCCAATTTATATCGCTGAGCAGTGGTTAAAGTGAGAGGGAACTCCGTCTTTTTCGCGGAATACAATCAAGCGTCCCCTTTGAGTCAAATCCCGAAATTCCGGGGGGGGGGAGAAGCTTTAATTTCGATCACTAAACAGTGGAAAGCGTTTATACTAGAAATTCATTTGAATGGTCAACAAAATTTCAAAATTATTACACAAAAAAATAAAGTAACGTATAGATAAGAAAATCGAACATGCATTGTACACCACGGATATTCTTCGACCTTTGGGTCAGATACTATTGACGGGCGTGTAGAATTTTACAAAAACCGTAAATCATCGATTTTGAACGAAGGAAGTAAAATATTATAAAAAAAAATAATAAGTATCTGACCTGAAGAGCGAAAAATATCGGTAATACGTCTGGCTTTCTTGTCTATACTTTACTTTACTTCGCTTTTTGCCGTTACAGTTTTGGATTTTGTTATATATCCGATGTGAAATATTATGCTTCGTAAGCTGATGAATAATATTTTCTAGGGTATACTAAAATGTTCGAACAATGTTAAATAATTGTTTTTTTTATTTGATTACAGTGTTATGCTTGTTTTTGAGTTTGTTTTATAGTTTTTACAAATATGGCAGTCCTTTTTAAGTATCACTTAACTTTTAACGTTAATTTATTTACTCCAAATAAACATAGGAGTAGGTTAAGGGGGACTATTGTCCAAGCAAGTATATTTGCAATTTGCTCATAATAATGATCAATATAATTTTTAGCCTTTGAGTGATGGAAAACGGTGTGGCTCGGGAACGCTTCTCATTTTTTTGGGAACTATAGTCCCCCCCTCCTAGTTTTTCTCACTTTAACCACTGTTGCTAAGTAAGTTTTTCAAATACGTTTCGTGTATCGAATCTAAAAGTTATAAGAGCAATTTTTTTGGGAATTTTTGAAATTCTATTGCAATTTTGATGATTTTTAGATTCTGAACGAAGTGAAGAAGCTAGTGTTTTTACAATGATGTTTTTTTTTCTGTGTACCACTTTTCGTATGAAAATACTTGTCCAAAAGTTTCGATCAGTTACTTTTTGAAACCGGATTTGCCTCTAGATGGTACTTTAGAGAGATCATTTTTTGAATTTCTCAATTCTTCAATTTTTTTTTTTTTTTTTGGAAAAATTACCTAAAATTTGACAAAAACGACTCGGAAACATCAATCATTTTTTGATCCGAACTATATGAAAATTTAAACATCGATAAAAAACATATAAGAAAGATTTTGGCCAAAGCAAATTTTTAAAAATGTGAAAAAAAATTTTTGGACATTTTTCTAACATTTTTTTTTCTCATTTATTTTTTATAATTTCACTAGTACAACATCCGTGCCCTAATAATAATAATTTTACAACGACCGTGTACATAGAGTAAGTTTCTATGTACATAATATTATAATCACGGGCGCGAGAAAGGGGTGAAAAGACGGGGGGGGGGAGCGCAACGTCCGCTGTTCGCCGGACTTCCGCATAAACGGTTTTAACACTTAATTTCCGCTCGAATAAACACACATTTTACCGATTTCTAGATTCGAGTAGATATATTTATAAAATTTAAATCCTTCCCCCCAAAAAAAGATTTCCAAGTGAGGTTTGACAAGTAACCTTTCTTGATTTTAAATTCCAAGAAGCAGAGCGAAGAAGCTTATACATTTACAATGATTTATTTTTTCTCCCCGTTCTACAAACACACTAATCCAAAAGTTTTGATCAGCCACTTTTTGAATCAAAATTCAAAATGGTACTTAGCATTTTACGAAATTCGCATAATTTCAAAGGATATTAACACTTGTCACTTTGACCGATGCCCCTCCTTCCTTTTCTTTACCCCATACACCCCTCATTTTTCGAATTTCTCAATACTTTTTTCCAAAAACGTGGAAAATCTGTCAAAAAATTCACAAAAAAATTTCATAAAATTGAAAATTGCTTTTTTTTCGACATAACTTCAAAAAAATAATGTAGCTACAAACTTTAAACTCACACCAACCGCTAAAAATAGTTACGAGAACATTTCGTAAAAAATGTCAAAAAGATTTGATCAATTTTTGAGTTAAGTACAGCGTTTTTCTTAAAATTTTCATTTATACAAAAACAATAATATTAATTTTAAATAAAATTATGATAACAGTTCATTATCAATGATCCTTTTACAAGACAGTTGATAAGAAATACGACATGGAGAGTACTCGGTTTTGACACAACAAACTTGCAGTCTGTTTTACTTTTCGGGGCATTTAATTTGTCTGGTTATTCTAAAAACCGATAGTTTAAACCAAAAACGAAATGTTATACTCACTTTGAACACTTGCCGGCACAAAAAGTTCTCCTTGACGGGCAGCAACCTACATGTGCACACGGGGGGCGGGGGAAAAAAAAAAAAAAAAGATTAATTTTCGACACAACAAACACTGTGCCGCCGAGTAGGATCAATATCGATCGTTGATGTACCCGTGGTGTCTACTACTACAACAACTGTACACGGGGAGTACACCCCTAAATACTACCCCTACGAGATAACCGATACGGTTGCAACTGATCCTACGGCGGCGTTATTTATTGTACGTGTATGTATAGCACTTTGTACTCACTTTGCCATTTCGGAAAGCTGCAATTTCCCATCTTTGTTCGCGTCGAATACTTGCAACTATATAAAAAAAAAAAAAAAAAAAAAAACGTATAACAACCAAAAGTATTAAATTTATTGCGCGTACAACGCGGCCGCCGATAAAAACGATGATAATAATAAAATTGTCAACCGTTTTGTTGGCGGCCGGATGAATAACGGCGCAAAATCCAAAAAAAAAAATAAATAAATAAACGCGACAACGAAAATATTACGGATTTAGGGTCCGGATTCGTATGCATTTGCATCTTTTTTTCTTTTTCTCTAATATAATATGTTGTTCGTCTCTACAGAAATTTGATTCATGAAACACTCTGAATCCAATGGTATAATTTTTAATTTGCATTTTTTTTTTTTTTTTTTTGGGGGATTTTTTCGATTCACGGTCATTTTATCATTTTATTATTTTTGGTACATTTTTATCATTTTTTCTACTTTTTGTACGTTTATATTTGCACATATATATATATATATATATATATATATGTAATTGAAATAAAACGTAAATATTTTTTCTTAAATATTATAAAATTATTGGGTATAGATTTTTTTTTCTTTTATACAGTTTTTTTTTTTTCGAGTGTATAAATTATTAATGTTTAAAATAACGTCATTTTTACAGCAGTAGTACAAGAATTTCGACAAAAGAAGAAATTTTTATTAATATTTTTTTGAGTGTAAAATATACAATATATTTTTTAATGTCACTTTTTCATGTCATTTTATAAATTTTTTTTAGTACATTTTTTACATATTTTTAGGTCATCGAGTTCCATCAATTTATGTTGCAGTGAATGCATGGAAAAATTTTTACTCTGCATATAAATGCATACTTTAGGGATGACAGCACATTTGAAGAATTTTGCAAATTTAAGCATATTTCACAGGAATTTTCATTAAACCGATTATTTTATTTTCAACTTAAACACTACATTATGATTTATGAGTTTATCCTGCACAAATTTCCTTTTTAAAATTATATTCGTAGATTTAAATTTTATAAATACCTCATTAATTTTTTTTTACCATCATTTCAGACAAAAGTATATTTATTTTATTTTACGAATACATTTCTAAATATTTTATGTTTTTTTTTTTTTTTTTTTTAATTATTGTTGTTACTTGATGATGCCTGTAATCAAAAAATTAAGCGTAACTAATTGAGGTTGAAAAAAATAAAAATGCATTGGGTAAGAGCATATATTTGCATGAAATGAAAAAAATTAAAACGTATCAAGTTCATATTCAAAGGTTTTTTGGCGCATAAATGCATATTTTTTTTAAGCTTTTTCAGTGCATACAAATCCGGACACTAATTATTATTATGATATTTTCCAAAAAAAATACACTTTCTTTTTGGAATAAACACGAAATAATATTATTGTTATTATGTCCATACCATTGTATCGGTGTATTCGATGAGCTTGTCTTCGGACACGTCGTTGATCTTTTTCGCTTCCTTCAGCAAATCTCTCAGAAAATTCTGAAATCATATTAAAATAACGAATATTTGTTACACACAAGTAATTTTTTTTTTTTTTTTTACTAAACATTAAATTTTTATTTAAGCTGCTCAATAACGGTATAGACAAGTGGTTCCCAGACTTTTTTTCCATCGTATTATGTTTTATTTAGTTTGTAAGCTAACAGTTAAATAGGGTAAATTATAGGTAGAGGAATCTTTTTTTTTTTTTGATGTTTTTCAGTAAAACGGAATAATATTTTTGTAATTTCCTTAATTTCTTTTAGCTTTTTTAAAGCTATGAAAGCTGAAAAACGTTGTGATTTGTCAGTAGTATACAATTATTATTTTGTAAATATACTTAAAATTATAATCCTAAAAGTTAATGTTTTGGTTGTTTAGGTTAGTTTTCAATATTATTGACGTTTAAAGGTTGCAATTGGTACAAATATTATATATCATTATTATTATGTACAATATTTAATGCTAAGTAAATATTTTTTTTTAAAAAAAAAAACCATTTGTTGATTTGACAAAATACAAATGTGTTTTTTGTACCCGCCATTTTCGAAATTTATTTTCCATTCGTAACTCAGCTGATTACTCGTGCTGGTTTTATGTGAGACCAGTGGCATCATTCGACCAAATCAGGCAAATCAGGCATTTGCCAACTGTTTGTTATTTTGAAAATTGTTATAAATTTTTTAGAATTCTAATGAACCAATAGTACAGTAGCGTAGCCAGGATTTTGCAATGGTGGGGGGAGGGGGGGTTTGAAGTATGAAAAAGAACTGTTTTATTTATTATGTTTTATCAAACTTACATTATACTTATAATCTTATTGATCTATTCAAGAACCAGGTTTAGAGGTATATATTTATTATACAAACAAAATAGACGGTTAGAGTGGTCATAACTCAACCAGTAAGTATTGATAATATCTTAACATAATCACAGCTGCAGTAAGTTGCAGAATAATAAATAAAAATAATAATTATAAGTGCGTTATCTCTTATCTACGCGCTTTGGTCTATGGACGAGTTTTTTGAAGTGTTTTGTTCATGGTCTCACAAGACTATATTTTTTTAAAACTAATATACTCATGATAAAGAACAAAACAAACAAACATATCATGTACTTTCATATATAATTTTAAAAAAAAAAGTCATAATTTTTACAGTAGGTACTAGCGTTAACGAAGTATAACGTTAATACGTTAAAAAAACGTATGAAAAAAAGCAATGGGGGGGTGGGTTAGAACACCCAAACCCCCCCCTGGCTACGCCACTGCAATAGTATACAATGAGAAATTTCTATCTCTGTGATAATAATCAATATTTGGTGTATAATAATATTATATTACACAGTGATACAGACGCGTGTGCGTGTGTAAAAACAAGACGAAGTGTATGTGAGTGAAAGAACACACAATAGCATACGTCATTTATTTTTAAGTTCGACTATATTTAAGACTCGAACGCACGTAATATAATATTACTACGTACATGTTTCGAAAAATTCCTTTTTTTAATTCCGTTCCAACGCGCGTCATTGCCAACTGTGCTGACACAATAGAAATATTCTATAAACAAAACTATTTTAACGTTTCTTTTGACATTATTTTAAAAAAAAAAAAAAAAAATGTTTACTTTCACAATTTACCATGTCATAATTTAATTTATCCGACGTTTTTCAAGTGTTTACTTCATTGAAAACTTAATAAAATTTCAAACTGTCTTTTTTTTTTTTCTTTTTAATGTATATAAAAGACATTTAAAAGAAGATTAGATTAAGAATAAACAGAGGCTTTTGACAGCCACGTGGACCGGTAAGAAGAACGTTTGCGCTGTCAAAGTCAAAGTCTGAAATGACGTCACTGTTCACCACAATATTATTGAAGACCTTTTCTACAAAATATCATAAAGTAATAATTTTCAAAAAAAAAAAAAATTCTCTAGGCACGTCACGCGTTCAATCAATAATCATGTTAATTTTACCCCGTTTTCACTCGTGTTTTCAGTGGTTTTTCTTTACCCTATGAAAAAGAATTAACTCCCCCCCCCTCCTCAATGGACACTAATGACCTCTCCGAAGAGAATCGAGTAGAAGAAAATTCTAATCTGTAGAAACGTCGAACGAGACTACTTTACTAGACGATTTTTTTTTTTTGTTATTGTACGTAACAAGCCCCTAAGGCCTTCTACACAAGATCTACTCCATCTGTCACGGCGCGGCGTCGGTCCCTCGCCATTTCCATTTGTATTCTATCGCGCGCACTTCTTTTTCTCTTACTTTACCTAACCACCGTTGACGGGGCCACACGTTTTACTCGAGTTCCTAACGAGTACACGTTTTCGAATAAGGATTCAACACGCTCGCTGAACACGACCACTTCGGTCGTTTTGCTCACAACACACCTTTTTGATGTCGGTTTTATATTACTTATTATAGCTTTTCTAAAACTGTATTTTTTATTTTTTTTTTTTTTCTACTTCCCCGAAAACGGACTTACGAGTATAGTAAAAAATAATTTTTTACACGATCGTTTAAGTGAAAATATAAATTAGGGGACGAGTGACATTTTTTAATATGGGAAGGGGCAGATATCAATACATTTGCATACCGCAGAAAAAATGATTGTAAAACTCGCATACTCCCCCTGCCCCATTAAAATACCCATCAGAGGAACAATAATAATTATTCAAACTAACTAACAAAAAATATTAACTGTTTATAAATTATAAATTAGGCGAATTTTAGTTAAATCCATATACTGTCAATGCTACAGAAATAATAGACAGAAGAACAGGAAAATACATTGAACCATCAATACGTCTTTATCAACTAGTTCTAGGAATTCTCCCATTTTCAACGATTCCAATAATGTTGTAAAGAGTTTAATAAATTTTGGTTTAATCAACATAAACATAATTGTTTCAACAAAATTTTAATTAGTTATTGTAATTATTGTTTTTGGCTGAATAAATAATAATAATAATAAAGGTTGTAGTAGTAAAAATAAGAAAAAATAAACATCATAGGTAAAAAACTAGATTCTTTGCTCTACTAAGAATCGAAATGTATCATACATTTTAAGAAATATACTAATTTTTAGATTCTGAGCGAAGTGAAGAAGCTTGTGTTTTTACAATGATGTTTATTTATTTATTTATTTTTTCTGTGTACAACTTTTCGTATAGAAATACTTGTCCAAAAGTTTCGATCAATAACTTTTTGAAACCAGATTTGCCTCTAGATTGTACTTTAAGGAAGTCATTTTTTGAATTTCTCAATTCTTCAATTTTTTTTTTGGAAAAAACTACCCAAAATTTGACAAAAACGACTCGTAAACCATCATTTTTTGATCCGAATTTTATGAAAATTTAAACATA
>JAIPRM010001894.1:0-15014 GCA_025469315.1 Stegophylla sp. TES_Ste_2020
AGCCCGGTATATATCGATAATATATGTATATTACAAATGCTCATTTAGACAATTTTTTTGGGGGCCCTCAAGATAGTGGGGGCCCTAAGCTACAGCTTGTGTAGCTTATACGTAAATCCTGCACTGATCACAGACAAACATGATTGATGGAGAAAAATACGTTCACCGTCATTGTTATAAAACACGAGACGAGGAAAGCGATAAAAGTGATATCAGTGTTCTGTGATTCGCGAATTTTACATTATTTTTCCACAATGAAACGGGTGACCTATCATCGGAAATTAGTAATTACATAATAATAATAATAATATTATCTTATCAATAAAATAGTGCAATAAGAATACACATTTTGATAATAAGCTTATTTGTGGAAACAAGAGAACACCATAATATTATTTGTCGTCATAATGTTTCATAAGAATGTTTCCGTCGTTTAGCAAACTAAATTATAATAACGCACACGTGCAGTTTAGAAAAAAGATTGTGCCAACAGGTTTATGCGATTTCGTTAAAAATTTGTCTCGTGGAATAGAGATTTTTATGAGAATGTGCTGCACTGTGTACTGTGTTTTACATCCCAAGTATATACACGTCATCATACTCGATATAGTATGTTATAAGCACACGTGTTTCAAGGCCGATAAACGACGATATAATATTATTATTGATGAAACAATAAAGAATGGAAAAACCTAACGAGTGTACTGTACGTTATTATACTGCTACCCCCTACTTCGGAGCAATACACAAAGATAATTAACAAGAGCGTACGAATGTGAACCGCAATAATTGTCGGAATCGCGTCAACAGGTGTATGGAATACTGAAATAGTACATAATAACAATGTCATTGAACAATTACGAGATAAAACTTAATATAGCCAATCAGTAATCAAACTGATAAAAAGCAAATAAAATAAAGCAAAATATAGATAAAAAAAACACCGTATATACTTGACACCACGGGTATTCTTCGCTCCTCAGATTAGATACTCTTGATATTGGTGTGTAGAATTTTAAAGAAACAATAAATCATTTCGTCAATAATATGATTCTGAACGGAGGAAGTAACTCGTATTAATATATAAAACAATAAAAGTCATCATTATCAACGCACCACCCACCAAGAGTATCTGATCAGATGAGGGAAGAATAATTGTAGTACGAATATGCCCACATGTCTTGTCTATATTTTTCTTTTTATGTGTTTTACTTTACTTTACTTTCTTTTATCCAATAAAGAAAAGAAAACGTTATAAAGTTGTTAGTTTTAAAAAAATTACATACTTGAACGCATATAAAAATAATTGGTTCGGCATATCTTTATGAAACGTGGTGTGTGGTAATAGATAAAGAATTACATTACAAATTTTTTGGTGGAGGATAATTTTTTACGGATGAATAAATTAAATTAAATTAATTAAAAATCTTACAAGGTTTTGATTGTTAAATAATTCGGAAAAAGTTCGGACTAAATTATCATAAATATTAAACACTATAATTATTACAAGTGAACATGGATTACTTTGTTATTAAATAATAACATAAGTATAGTGTTTGTCATTTAATATTTAATATTTTTTAATGTTTAACTCGTACTTTTACGAAATTTACAATTAAATTGCCACATTTTCAACATTAAATATGAAAGATTTATGAAAATATTGATTTTTCTGAAATATTTATAAAACCATATTTTTCAATTTATTTTTATTCTACTTATTATTTTTCTGATAGGAACAAATTTATGGAAAATGTTACTCAAACGCGCAAAATCTGCCATAGTCAATAGATGACTTCGGGGGTTGTATTTTAAGTGCAGCAGTGCACCTGTATTGTCTAGTACGGAGACGATATTGTAATCAAAAAAAAAAGGTATTACTAAACTGTGGTTTAGATTAAAAATTGTACCCACAGGTTATGCAATTTCGACGAAAATAATATGTTTTATTCGAATGCGGAACAGCGTTCATCGAGTTGTCATACACAAATCAGGGGCGAATCCAGAAATTTATCAAGGGGGGGGGGAGGTAATTAAAATGTATCCAACAGATACTATTCATAAACTAGTATTTTTCACAAGTCACAATGTAATACATTTTTATATAATAAGCTCAAGGGAGGGGTATTTACCCTATTACCCCTCCCCCCCCTTGGATCCGTCACTGACACAAATCATAATTACTGGCACACACGTGTAAACGAAGATATATATCACTTCATCAAACGCCGATAGAGGAAAGGAGGGAGGGTACGCGAATGAGTAACCACAATATGACGTTACCCCCTATGCTTGACTGCGGTGATAACCAAATAGGTATAACGATAATAATATTTACTGAAACTTACAATATAATAAAATTATTGCGAACCGTTCGTGTGAAGGAAATAATCAAGTGAACAGGTGTGCGGAAACGTAGGTATACTTTTGAATGATTTCTCGGAAATTCGATCGACAGACACAACTGGTGGGCCGCCGAATGCGATTCTCGTTTGTAGAGCGATTCCCCGACCTGCGTTTTCATTCGCTTTTACAAAACGTATTATTCAGTGGCGAACCGTCGTCAGCTCGCGGGGAAGATCGAGATCGAGAACTGTCGTACATCGTACTTTCAAACGACACATTTGAATGATGCCGATTAGCAGCAACATGCAGAGTGATGGTGATTTCGCGCCGGATAATTGCGCGACCGGTGTCGTTCGTCCCGCCGCCGCGTCGTTCGCCGTCAATGAAACGGGCGGAGGAGACAGACTTCCGGAGAGCGACGGGAATCTAACGCCGAACTCGACATTCGTGGCCGAAGAGGTATAATGTGAAAATATTTTACCGTTTGACGTGAATAATTCTTTAAAAAGGGTTTTGAAATTTCAGTAACTTCTCGTTGAATTAATAAAATCCGATTTAACGCGTGAATTAATAATAATATTTCATTTACGATTTGTTAACACGACATAATAACATAATTGCGGTATTATGTTCGTTCTTTTTCTTGTCGAATCCGATTTTAGAACGCCAATAACAATAAATTATTTAGTATATAAGTAAGTAGTGTGGTTAAATCGAAAATAATAAATGAATAGATGATAATAATAATTTTATAAATTAATAAATAAAATAAAAACCGGTAAATAATAAAATAAATCAATTAAGTAGGTACATCTAATTAGAATTACATAATATTTGGTGGTAACGTTCTATATTATGTTGTGCTGCAATCTGCGGTAAATAACCACTACCAGAGCGTTTGTATTTGCCAATATCACCAACTTCTTTGGTGCATTATGCTAGAGCAGCGATTCCCAAATTAGGGTCGCGCAGAGGTTTTTTCGATGGGTCTCAAAACATTTGCATATTTTATTATTTTAACATTATTTTCGTTTTATTTTCAAAAAAAAAAATAATCTGATGACAAGCTAAAAGATAAATCTATTTTAACAAAATAATCTGAAAATGCATTACTACCATTCCCGACTATTTACATACACGAAACCGGGTTTTCTATATTAGTTGTCATGAAATCTAATAATTATATTAATCAATAATCGCCTTGATGCTCGACATAATGATATGCGATGTACACTTTCAATGAATATACGTACTAACAATAAAGAAAATGTAGAACATTTTCAGCTTCGAGGAAGTCACATTAGATATAGATTGTTAAATTTAAACCAAACAATAAATACATTTTATCTAGATATTAGAGGAGAAATAACCTTGCATAATTACCTAATTTGTGTTAATAAATTAAAAATTTAATTTTGTTTTCGATATTAAGTTTTTTTTTCTAGGGTTACAAAAAGTTAAATTTAAATTTTTAGGGTCGCGTTCATAAAAGGTTGGGAACTACTGTGCTAGAGCTAGACACTCCTTGGTGCGTGACAAAAGATGTTCATTGGTCTTTACTTTTCCACATTCACAAGTTTCGTCTTCTTCATTAAAGCCCCATTTTACCATGTTACCTTTAGTTCTCGCCACTACAGCTCTTAATTTAAGATAATAATAATAATATATGAAACTCCTTCGGGATTTCGGTCTAGTTGTCATGATTCCATGTCCGAACATAGGGTGTCTTTCGTCCTTTATCTGTTTGGTTTTTTATACGTCATTGATAACTATAACTTTTTTTTTTTTTTTTTTATGAAATAAATATGGAAATGGGAAATCTTTATATGGGACAACACCTTGTATACGTCATGTTTAACAACGGCCGCAGCTCCCCCTCCCCCTTTAGATTTTAAGTCTAGTTGTGTCGCTAATAATTGTTATCTATCTGTTATATTATTTTAATCAAATGGACATTGAATCGACAAAACAGCGCTGTACACCGTCAGAAAAACTAAATCGACACCCCTATTTCAGGTGATCAACAGCATAGACGAAGACACCCCGAGGTCTTTCAACCTGTACCGGAACAAAAAGCTAATATCACACGGCATGATGAACGTCGCGTTGTTCTCGGCGAACGCGAACCAGCTGAGATACGTTTTCGAGACTAGCGATGGCAGTGCCGTCTACGTCGTTTGCGTCGTGCTGTTGTTGGTCAGCATATTTCTACAGGTGGGTACAATCATCGACTCAGTTAAGTTAATTTTGCCTCGAATCGATTGAAATGTGCAAACGGAAACTGATGAATTTTTAACTCACTCGGAAAAACGTTTCTCAGCACAGTCATACAGTAGTAAATCATTATTATAGACGGGATGGAATCCAAAATTCAGGGGTTTCTACAACTGTCAAAAAAAAAAAAAAATAATTCTCAAGTACAAAATATATCTAAAAGGGAGTTCCAAAATCAAAATCTGCTGTCTGCAAATGGGTAAATGTAATTATTTTAAAAAATGTGCTATCTAGTAGAGATAATATGAAAAGTAATTTTTCGAGATTCTAAACAGTTTTTCCCGAAGAAGAAAAACTTCGGCGTAAACTAGATTTTATGAAATCTATCTTTGTATCATAGCTCAAAATCAAATAGATACTAAAACTTGAAATTTTCTTTCATTATCAACAACAATGTAATATGGATTGACCAAAAATTTGACTACTTTTGAGATCAATATAGAATTTTAGTAATACCTCGTTTTCTCACAAAATTTTTAACTCCTAATGTTATGAGCTGAACAACATAATATGACCTTACCCATATATATTTATAGCGAATCTAAAAAATCTCAAAAATTAATTTTAAAATTTTTTTATATGAATATAAGCTTAAACCGACATGGATTATTGTGTTGTTAAATCATTATTAAACATATTCAATATACACGGTGATTTTTTTTAAATGTTCAACATTTAATTAACAATGTTTAAACATCCATAACTCATTTTATACATGTCTGCTCAAGGATATCCTGTGGAGATATAAACTTTTGTTTTTCCAATGACAATCCCCTAATTTTAACTGTGGAATTTTATTCGGGTTATTTTTCTGTGAATTTTGATGTATTGAAATCAAAATTTGAATGGGTAGTTTTTGAAATATTCAAATGTAAATATTAAGGAAAATAAGTGTTTTGGTCACATAATATTTGGTCAATTAGGTACCTACCTATGTAGTTATAATTAATTAATTAGTTTGGTCGTCTAACCTCATTAACCCTATATTTACTATTGTAAAATATAATTACGTTCATGGTATGATTTATCTAATCACTTCTGATTAAAGGTTAATTGTGTACAATCATAATAATTATGTTCAACACAGGTACCTATTAACAAAATAATATTATGCATTCAATACACTTAATATTTACATTTAAATATTTCCAAAAACTAACCGTTCAAATTTCGATTTCAATACATCAAAATTCACAGTAAAATAACCCGAATAAAATTCTACAGTTAAAATAAAGGGTTGCCATTTGTATAACAAAATATATTTGCTGTCAACAATATTTTTAACAATATTAGTTTCAATTAATATTAAGTCATGCGTTTTCAGATATTGGTCGGCGTGATGCTTTTATTGAGTGCCCGGTACAACGTGACCGACTGCAGCCAACGGAAAATGGCGTATAGGCTCGGCAACTACGTAATCGTAGGCATATTCCTCGTGACCGTTGTCAACATATTCATAACCTCGTTCGGCGGTCCCGCGGTCATGCCACCGACGACGATATTGCAGCCGAACCCGGGAGCGGTGACCGAGCCAACAGCCGGGTTGATTCCCGGTCAGGTATTCGCTAATAATTATCAGTAATTAATTGTTACACTTGGATGATAATTATAACGCAGGACGGACGTCGTTGTGTCTGATCGAAATGGGGTGGGGGATGGTTTGATTAGGTTTAAGGGAACATTTGCCTCGCTCCCCTTGACCAAGATTGTATTATTATTTTCCTGTAATCCTTAAAAAGTTTCGTTTTTCCACTTGATTGAAAACCATAAATGAAAGTAAATAATGGCCTATTCTATATACCCAGATATTAATATTATGTTGCTAATAAAATGTATAAATTATGCAATATCCAAATAATTAATACTGAATTGTACGATGTTATTAATTACTCAATAATTATTAACAAGTATGTTTTATGTTAATTATAACCAGGGTTCGAAAGTTCTAGCAAATGTATATTTTTTTATTATTATTTTTTTTTTGTTTGTCTATTGTCTTAGAACATCCAAAGTAAGCCGGTATACAATTTGTAACATATTTAATATGTTCTACACTTCTTTGATGTCATACATTTTTTTTAATTACAATAATATTTAAAATATATACATTAGAATAGATAGTAGTGTGACAAGAAAAAAAAGTAAATAACCATCAATGTAAAAATTAAAACTCTTTCACTCCTCTTAGAATCTAAAATAATAGGATATTAAGGTTAAAAATGTAGATGATAATATTATTTTCAACAATTCTATCATGTATCATAAAATGGTGACAGTGACAAAAAATAAGGACAAGAGGAATGTATCTCTCCTCTTATGTTAATACACCATTGTTACATCCATACATTACAGAAAATTTTAAAGGATTTTGAATAAGAATTGTATGTAATCCAACAATCATACTACGCGTTACAAATTTGTATACTTAGTTATTATATTTTCATGTTCCCAGTTAGGCTAGGGCCACACTATATAACACCGATATTGGTTATTGACCACAGCACCTATTATCAACATTATATTACACAAAAACTGTTTTATCGTGTCAAGACTAGACCGATTAGCAGAACCGTCTGAAATCGGTCGGAAAGAAACCGCACCATACTGCGAATTTGGGGCGCCGATGTGTTTTGGTCATACCCAAAATTACATTAGTTTATACGGAGTCATATTTTTAATAACATTGGGAATAAAGAACACATTCTGCAAACATAACAAAACTGCAATAATAGCATAAAAGTATATACAATAATTAATATAGTAAATTTGTAGTAGTCAAATAAAAATCAAAGCCAACAATATAACAGGTGTAGGTGTTTTATTTTATTAGCAGAAAAAAAAATGTTACATTGCAATTTCTATAGAATACACACGATACAGAAAATAGGTTTGACAAATTATTGCACATAAGTTTTTTGAAACTGAAGGAAATTATATAAAATTACAATTTTGCTAATAATAATTAGTCACAAGGGAGATTAACAGAAAGATTTACTATAAAATAAAAATCAATAAGGATAATATTATAATACCACCAAGTACTACCTACACCCTAATTAGTTAATATATACTTATGATATACCAAAGCAAGATGTTATAATTAATACTTTTAAAATGTATGTGTATAATCTTACAATTTACTCTAAATTTACATAAAAATAATCTTATATACTTTTAATTCATTTATTATATTCTTTAAATTTTAAATATGTGTTTAAATGTAATGATAATTTATTTTTCATTATTTAGTAGTTATTAATAATTTATTGGTTATAATCTTGAATAAAAATTAAGAAAAACATAAAATTTTTATTCATAACAATATAAATCATAATATAATATGTATTAATTTGTTCACATTCATAACTAACCTAAAGATGGGTGAGTTTGTCCATAGTAAGAAAATGTATAAATATTCACCAAGTTTACATTTGTGTCAAACAATATGATTATAAAAAAAAAATATTACCGACAAAATAACAAGGTGCACAATAATTTTGTTATTATCGTAATATATTTAAGTACTTTAATTTTATTGCACAACCAATAATACTAAACTGCATAATGCAGTTTTTTAAAAATAAAAATTCACAAGGAAACCTATATGGACGGTATCAAATACATAAATGGAAACAGGGATACAGGCAAGAAGATGGCTGCTCAGTGTTGAGAAGACGACAAGCGGGGTGCGTTGAAAGGAATTTATGAAGTAACAAGAAAGAAATGTTTGAAATGATTGTGATTCATTAAGCAGTCAGAACTAAGCTAAACACATAATATTGATTGATCAAATGGCACATTAAAATGAAAATTTTAGCTTTATTATTTTTACATTATTTACAGTCTTCTCCAATTTTTTAAATTGTATATATATTAAAATATATATATAATTTTTGTGTATAAACACTAAATTAGAGGAAAGAGTGGGGATGGTGCAAGTTAAAATAATAATACAATTTGGGATGTCAATAAAAAATTTAAAACTAAACAAAATTGATAAAATAAATAAAAATAAATGGACAGTTGCGCGGTAACAGTGTCAACAATATAATACATAATATGTATATTATATTTATAAATTAATATCAGTGCAATTAAATAATAATGTATTTTGAACTTAAGGACAGCAAAAATAAGTTAAGTACAAGTCTGATTGACCACAACAATGCCCCACTCTTTAATTTATTCAAAAATTTGTATGTCTAAGAACAAAGTTCAAATAATCTAAAGCGCATTAGTCAAGCGTTTTCAAAAGATATGCAAAAAAAGAGTGATTTTTTGTTTAGTATTAAAAATAGAATCACCATTTAACCTATAAAAGGTCAGGTGCAGCAAGTTGTTTTTAATGTGCATGATTTTTTGATAACAAAACACAACTTAGATAGACATAGTAGAATGATCCCATTCTAAACGAGGTGCACAGCCTCTGTGTAGCCCATCATCTTCTTCATTGCCTGCACCATCATCAGAGCTGTCATCATAGTCATAACTCATATTATCATCAGATGAATCATCATCATTGTCAGCATGCCTATGTTTACCAACTGACAATGCTCCACCAGTTGTTGACACACCACCATCACATTCCAATTGCTAAGAAATAACAAAATAATGAATATTAGATTATACTATTATAAAAATGATTGAAAGAGGAAAAATTTTAATATCATTTACAAATTATAATTAAAGAGATTTACCTCCATGGGATTGATGGTAATGTTAAGAGCCGAGTCATCCCAAGCCATTTCTGTGTCTTGTACTTCATCTTGTGATGCTTTCTGATGAGCAGCTTTAATACGCACAATGCCCAATGTAATCATTAAAACTAAAAATCCAACACATACTACAATGATAATAGTAACAGCATGTCCACCACCAGCGACCATAGCCTGGGCACGTTCATCAATTGATCCTTCCAAGTAATTTCCAAAAATTGTTTGTTCTTGTTTAGCTTCTACAGAATGTTGAACCACTTGAGCATGAGCTGGCTGTGGTTCAGCATCATTTTCATCGACTAATGAAGCAGCAGGTAATATAGTTGTTGGGACCGTCGTTGTAGTAGTATAAGCAATAGTTGGAGATTTTGGATGAATCACAGTCAGCTAAATTAATAACAAAAAAGTCATTGCACAATAAATAAAAAAAAAAAAACAATAATACTTGAAAAACAATGAAACTCACAGTCTGTATATATTCATTACTCAAAAATCTTCCATTCATTTCTGAACACACCAGTTTAAATTGACGGTTCAAGTAATATGCAGGCTTAAAATTTGTATAATGGACATCACGTAATGCTTCTTGGTAGTGGAATACAATATCCGCATTATTGAAAGATATACCATCTTTGGAAACCTTTGCTGAAATTCCAAATTTAGCCAACATATCAGCAGGAATAGTTAATGTCTCATGGTCAGGATTCAATGACGGGTAAACAGAGACTATACATGAATCAATACGACGCTCCAATACATTTGTTAATTCAGCTGTAAAATAACAAGCAAATAATGTATTACATTATAAGTATCTTTCCAAAGAAAATAACATGTCAATACTTACGATATTTAGATTCATAGTCATAACTTTCTGGTTCAATGCTAATAGCAAGATCAGGGAAAACTTGTACACCTTGTCTAAACTCATGATATTCCCTAGGGACTGTATTAGTACCATTAATAATAATATTAGGTTGTTGAGGTCTGTGAACCATGACATAACTCTCTGCAGAAGGCATCTTAACTTCTCGACCACCATCACAACTTCAATAAAAAAATTAAAAAGTTAATACACAAGAATAACAAAATTACTCCAAAATGTTACTAACATAAGAGACGTAGTCAAGTGAAGATTACGTCTACCAGGAGTTGGATAGTCACGGCTGTTAGAATAACCAATTTTTCTCACTAATACTTCCAAATTTGTCTTGTTATCGCCTTCAATGGATAATTCTGTCAATTCTAAAGATAAATAAGATGTCAAATTAATTACATTATATGATAAAATTACATATTTTTGTTATAATTATCATCAATCATTTTTTAATAAAAGTACTAAAAATAAATAAAACTTAAAAATAATTCGCTATACAAATTATAAATTAAAAAAAAAAAAAATTTATTTTTGGCTGTTAACTACTTGAAACTAATAAAATTAAAGACACTTACCACTATTGGTAAGTAATTCCATTCCAGGTTCCAATAACTCCATTGCAGGTACTTCTAGACTCTCCTTACATTTATGTAAACATGCAAGAACCTCTGGTTTCTCTAGTTGATGTAAAAGTACTGATAAACCAGCCAAATATCCTCGGAGATGGTGTTTCATTTTATTTTCTGAACCTAAGTTACAAAAATAACAATAATGCATATTATTTTTTCTCTTTTATATTATATTAAAATAAAATATACCTTGCCAACATGCTCCAACGGTTAAGGTAGTATTGATACCCTTGGTTGGGTGTAAAGGCCAATCATCAATAACTTCAGGGTTTTTGTTTTCAGATTTGAATAGTACACCATCAATATATAACTGGACATTAGGGAACTGGACTGATACAGCGTAGTGATGCCATTCATTGTCACACACCTAAGATATAAATGATGACAATATAATAACTTCAATTTTTAATTTAATTCAATAAAATTATACCTGTGGAACCTTCCACCTCCATTCAGCTGGTCTAAAGATATTAAGATCACCTTGTGAAAAATCACGTCTCAAAAGTAATATGAGACGACAATTTCGAACAAACCAAGCATAATGGTGACGGTTCATTTCTAATAGAAAAAATTAATTAATTAAAATACAAATTCAATAAATATAAATAACATAATAACATACTGTGGTCATCAGCAGAACACAAAATATGTTCTTTAACATGCTTATCTTGGTGTGGCATGGGCTTATGTTTCATCCAAGTTGAAATAGTGAATGCTGAAGAAAGTCCATGGTCAAGAACATCATTGGGTATAGCAACAGCCGTATTACTACCATCAAATTCATACATCTGATCAGATTCACGACCTTCATCATGTTTTATTGCATTTCCAGCAGATAAAGGTACATGATTAGCTGGCAAAAGTTCTACACTTTCTTCGCTTGCTCCTATATAATAAATTTTAAAAGTTAAAAGCTTTCAAATGGAAAAAAATAAATACTTCATAAATAATTACCACAAAGTTTTCTTTGACTTTGAACTGAATATGTATCACGGTCACAACCTTTGCCAATATGTGATGTTGCTAAAGTCAATTTGGCATTAACACTTTTCACACGGCATGGATCATCACATAATCTGAGCTGTGCATTAGGAAACAAATCTTTGCGACCAGATGTAGGGAAGTAATCAATTTCTTCAGGGACACCTGAAAAAAAACAAAACAAATAAAAAATGTCCTTCATATTTTACTTAAGAATACACACACACCTTTCCATCCAAGTTTACAAATACGATTCACTTTAATTGTAACCATGACAGGGGCAGATTGTTTCATGCCACAGTCATAAGCAACAACTGACAATATGTAATTATGACTGCGGTCATAGTCCAATGGTTCAGTGTTTCTAATACTTCCTAAAAAATAACGACACAATATAATTTATTATTTAAATGGTAAAATGTAAATATAAAAATTTCACCAAAATGTATAGGTAAATACCTTCATTGTTAATAGCGAAAGGCTGATCATCATTAAGTATGTCATATTTGCAAATGTCACCAAAGCGTGGAGTACAATCACGATCAGTAGCTTCTACTCGTACTATTTCTTCATATAAGCGCCCTTCGTCAACTTCTTTAACGTAAGAAGGATCCAAGAATAGTGGAGCATATTCATTGATATCAACTACGGTGATATGTACAGTAACACTACATTTTGAAAAAACAAAACAATTAATACAAAACAGGTATTAAAGAATTTTTTAATCTAAAAAAGTAGGATGATAAAAATATTAAATAATAAAACAATGTTTGGTAAAATAACAATACTTAGAACTCACTTATCAGATATAAGACCCGAGCAAGAAACCGCAGCAATTTCAAATTTATATGTTTTACGTTTCTCACAATTTAATGTCTTACGTGCTCGGAGTTCAGCATATCCATTTGAACGAAGAATTATCTGAAATTAAAAAATTTTTATTAACTAAAATAAAAACTTAAATTGAATACATTATAAATATTAGGTATTTACATATATATAAAGTCTATATTGTAATATACCAATTACGTGTTATAAATAAAATATATTATATCTAGTACAATTTCCTAATAATATATAATACTACAATACTGAAAATATTTGATAAAATATGCCAATGTACCATCATTGCCAAGCTAACATATTTAAATGGTTAATCAAAGAAATATATCTTACCAAGTAAGAAGTAACGAAACCAATTTTAAGACCAATAATTTAGAATTTCTGGATAAATATGTATATTTAGGTAAATGGTGTACAATTAAATTTGAAAATGAAATATGTACAAGTTAATTAAAATATTTTATTTACTTCTATAAAATTATAATACAGAATAAACTGCATTGTACTCTAAATAATATTCTCATGTTTTAAATTTTACCAGATAACTCTGAAATATAATTAAAGACGTATGTTGGTTCAACAAAAATTAATTGGTTACGCTACATGTACATTGAAAACTTAAAATAATCTCTTATCAAAAAAAAAAATAAATCATTTGAATTTCAAAAATAAAAAATAAAAAATAAAAATAATGAAATTGGGATTATTTTTTAGAGAGTAACAAATTAAATTAAATTTCTAAAAAATTCTAAGCTAGTGATTGTATTTGTTTTAAAATACATTTTTTAATTACTCAACTAAATTATCAGTTACTAAAACTGATCCAAAATTTTTGTTAGGTACAATGATTAATTTTTTTCTTATTGATATTTTAGAGAGGATATTAATTAAAAACTATAAAATATGCCACAAACCAGATTTTCAAAAATTAATATTACATATTAATGGAAATAACTCCAAAAATAATGGTGACAACTCTAAAAATGTTTACTAATTATCAAAATTAGTAACATTCAGACCCAGATACAGACCTCATAACATTTCCAAAGAAAATGATATTTTTTAAGGCTAATTATAAAAAATTGGTTATTCCTTATTTCACATAAAAAAAAAAGAAGATTCACCACATATTCATTCATCTTAGTTCAGAAGATTCATTACATAATTTTTTGTGTATTAAAAAGTATAATAGATTGGTTTAATAAATCTAGTAGGTACAAGTGTTGAAGCAGAGTTTAAAGTTAGTATTTTATAACATTTGCAATAATTATAACATGAAAAAACTCAACAAGCTAACCCATAATATATAGCCTACATAATATTAACATTTGTAATTTTTATAAAAATTTGTTGGTCAACTTTAGTAGGTATAAGCATTTTAAATATTAAAACGGTGCAAAATGGACCATTTTCATGAATAAGAAATCAATACTTTTATACATCCATTCACATCCATTAAAGTAATTAAATAAATAAATAATATCTCAATTAGATTTTTTTTTTTAATAATGATATTATATAAATATATGTTATTATTTCAGATTTATGAATATGTACTTTAAACATCCAGTTGTTTCCTTTATGCATTGAAAAAAAAAAAAAAAAAATGAAAATAATTCATGGATTCTACATCAACTTATAAACATATTAAACACCCGCATAAAATGATACTTATACCTACAAAAAATTTCTAGAAACTATTTAAAAAAGGCATAATAAAAAAAAATATGTACTTCGCTTGTCGGGGTGTTCTTCAATTTACTTACCTCAAAAGGTGCTTCTCCGTGATGTTTATTGACAATGTTAAAATTACAAACATCTCCTACAGCATATATTTCTGGAACTACTTCAACAAGTGTTTCATTTTCTCTTACTAAACCATGATATCCGCTGAGAACATCATCAATCACTAGTTTGGGTACAATTTCTGAAAAAAAAAGGGGGTTGAGTAAATATAAATAGTATACATTATCTAGAATCAACTTTTAAGGTGTAAAAAAAAATAATTTAATGTCGATTCCGTAATTAAAATTATAGATACACCAATGCAAAAAAGCAACTTCTGATATTATTATTAAATTACTATTTTCACATAGATAATACATGATTAAACACTTATTTTATTATTTTTAGTAGTTATAGGTTGAAATTTCTTAAAATATAAATTATGCATGAATTCAAATTTCGACTTATTCCAACAGGATTAATTTTGTAAATAACAAAAATAAAAAAGCCGGACATACTTCGCACGACGGGTGGTATTCTCTTGACGGGCGTATTAAATTTTAAAAAAACGATAAATCATTTCTTCAGTAAAACGATTCTGAACGAAGGAAGTTAATAATATAAGAA